>JAKTXM010000002.1:0-117412 GCA_030582575.1 Candida buenavistaensis | reverse complement strand
AGGTCATGGTTCTATAATGTATTTTTTTTTGAACAAGTAACCTGGTGTTCACTAATATTGATAAAACTATTTAATCAAGAAACTATGCTCTCTGAACTCTATCTCGATACATTATATATATATATATATATATATATTAATACATAAATTATACTCATGTCATTCCATTAGTTAAAGATTCAGCAATACCATCAATCAAACTATCAATTTCATCCACTCTAAATCCACTGCTCATACTGATTAATTTTCTATATTTATACATCTTGTCATCAATACTGAAAGATTTCGTTTTTGTAACTATTTCATTAACCAAATTCTTTCTTTTTAATTGTAATTCGGTTAATTCAATAGCGTAATCAATTTTACTTTCATCAATTAAACCATTCTCATTATCTTGCTCAGTATTATTATGATCTATATGTTTTAATTCTTGTTCCTCTACTAATTTGGCCAATTTAAAAGCTTGATTGTGTTGTAATACTCGTAATAAGGACTGTTCCTTTTCCGTTATTGTTTTTTCACAATATCCAATTGTTTCAATAATTAATGATTGACCATCTTCAAATGATTCAATAGAACGATCATTGACTCCATGACGTTCAAGTAATTCTTGTAATTTGCATACTGAATTTTGATTTTCCTTTTGCTTAGTATTGATCAATTCTCTCAATTTGGCAGCTTCTCGCTCCAATTGTGTTGTTTCTTCATTATATGTATCTGACAATGAATTTATCATCCCAGATATCATAGACGATAAATCAGTCATTGGTAATTTACCTTTTGGTCCAGAATCACTTTCTAGTATTTTCCCATTATTGTCCAATTTAGGAGGATTTGGTTTGTATGATTGTGGTTCAATTAATTCTTGTTCTCGTTGTTGTTGTGGTGGTGGTTGTGGTGGTTGTGGTGGTTGGTTTTCTTCTACTTCTTCTTTGTATTTTTCATCAGGTACTGCTTCAACTTCAGATATTACCGCTAGTTGTTGATGAGAATTAATTGAAGGTTGTTTTTTATGTATTGGAGTAGATATATTATCAAATTGTTTTTCAGAAAATATATTTTCTTTATTATCAGTTAAAGCATCAATATGTTTTTCATCTACTCTAGCAACTATACCTTCTTCTTCATCATCTTCATCATCATCCATATCATCATCTTGAATTGTGGTTCTTTGTGTATCTGGAGTTTCAGGTTTTGGACAAGATGGTTGTATAGGTGTTGCTAAACCAGGAACTAGTGAAGAAATATTATCATTATTTGAATTTCTATTATTCATAGCGCCATTATAATTCAGATAATTTCCCATTCCTAACAGTAGTTGTTGTTGATATGCTATTTGAGCTGTATCAATTTGTGCATAGTTTGGAATAAGATTATATTGAACAATTAAATATCTAGAAGTTTCTCGATTGATATTTTCAATATCATCTTTAGATCCATATTGTAATAAAGTTCGAACAATATTAATATTTGCAGATCGAATAGCAATATGTAAACAGGTATCACCACGTATATCTTGATGATTAAGTACATTTTTCATCAAATTAATTTGTCTCAATTGACTTTGATTAGACATAACTGTTAATTTATCTAATATAACTTTAAGATAATAAGTTAAACTTTCATTTTTAGATTTTGCTTTAGCAAATTGACATAAATAATGAACTGGAGTTCTTCCATTATTATCAGTATTTATTAAACAGGGTTCTAAATCATCTAAAATCATGGGGAAATTTTTAAATTCAAAACAATTATTAAAAGATATTAGTTTAGATAATGGGTTCAAACCAAAATTGTTTACTTTTAAAGGATTTGCTCCTTTGGTTATTAGTAAATGTATCATTTCATAATTAGCAATAGACGCAGCCCAATGTAATGGAGTATGACCTTCATCATCAATAGGTTGATTAATATCAAAATCAGCTGGGCTATAAATTAAGAAATAAGGAATTTCAACATTATCTTCACTAAAAAATTGTAACAATTGAGCAGCATAACTGTTTTCATCTTGTGGACTGGATTCTTGAGTTGGTTGTGGTTTTTTTTGATCTTCATTTGAATTCATAGATGTATCACTATCCTTTTGAGCATTGTTCATAGACCAATTACTATCACTTGATGATGATTGAGATGACAGTAATTTTGCTTGTTGTAACACTTGTTGAGGAATTGCATTAGGATGTACTATACCATTTTGATAAAATTTACGTTGTGCAGGAGGTATTTGTTGTAGGGACTGTAGTTGTTGATATTGCTGTTGTTGTTGTTGCTGATGTATCTGGAAATTTTGAATTTCTGACGGTTGTGATGGGATACCATTTAGTTCTTGAAATTCATGGCTTGAAAAATTCGGATTATTAGGTACATATACATTTCCATTTCCTATTGGCGGTTGAGGGAAATTAGCAGTTGCAAACATCTGTGGAAATTGTTGACTAGTTGGAGGGATAAAAGAGTTTTGTCTTGATATTGAACTAAATGTCTCTTGTGATGGTAGTGGTTCGTGTGATGGGTTAGAACCAATATTTTTTAAATCAGCTGCTGATTCTAATGATGTACCTTCTCCTGAAGCAAGCGTTGAAGCAGCAGCAGCAGCAGCAGCAACAGCTTCTTCTTCTTCTTTAGCTGCTTGTAATGCAGCTTTCTTTCCAGTTTTGTATCTTCTTGGAGGTTCAATAGGTTCTTTCAGTTTTTTAACATATTTTCGTTTAACACCAGTAGATTCTCTACTCGTTGGTTTTGCTCTTTCTGGTATTGCTTGAGGGTCATTAAAATCCAAAAAAATTACTGGAGCTAATTCTCTTGTTAAACCGTAATTGATTGCCAATTTACGAGCATCATCTAGTGGAATCCAAGTACCTTGAAATTTCCCAAAACCTCCTTGCACCTTTTCATGTAATCCTTGTTGTACTCCCTTTTCTAAAATTTTTGTTCTTTTGGCTTTAGGAAAATTACAAGCTTTTAATATTTGAGTAGCATTAATCCAATTATCTTTGCATCTTCTCATGATAGGAGTATCATTCATCATAGATTCATATACGGAAGTCTAATTTGTTAGTACTGTTTTTAAAATTAATTGGTGTAAAACGCGTCCTTTGGTGTTGGAGAAAGGAGAAGTTGTAGTTTTCCAACATCATGATAAAGGAGAAAATAAAAATAAAAATAAAAAAGCAAAGACATACATTTGAGTAAGTAGCTCGAAATACTTTCGGTATATCAGACATTATTGATATTATTTAATAGTCTGGTATTTTTTAAAAGAAACGAGTGGGTGGTAGTTTGGCTATAAGTTGAATTGATTTTTAACAAAAGGTAAAAATTTTTTTTTTAAAAAGAAAATAAAATAAAAAAAAAAAACTCAAAGCTAATTCTAAAAATATATGTGCGTGTACAGTGAGTGAATGCTGCTATAGTGCTACCAAATGACAACTAAAAAAGAAAAATATATATATAGACGCGTATTACTTCCATTTTAGTAAAATTACTCAATTTAATAATAACCCATCTCTTAATTAATAACAAAAGTATATAGTAAATCAATATTAAATGCTTGATAATACTTTAATTTAAGTTTCTTTTTCTACTCGTTTTAAATGATATCGTATTTATAAATAGTATGTACCCTCCACCCCCCACCCCGCCCCCAAACATTTTAAAGTGTTTGATACAAGCCACTAATCAATTTAAAAATAAGGATACAACAGTAATATATAAGTATTTATAAGTCATATTTAAATCTTTATTGCAGCTTTGCAAGTAATATTTGGTGTAAAAAAGTTTTATAGTATCTACATATAAACATATAACCTTCCACAATAGTATCTATAAACTACAACGATCAAGGAATTCATTTTTATCTATTTAAGAAATGGACGTATCTTTTTGTTATTAGTATTAAAGACTATTATTCTATTCCAACAACTCTTATTATTATGTGTTGTATTCCCTTGTAATTAAGTTGATTTGTTCCTGCTCCTCTTTTATTATTTTTTTTTTTTTCGGTTGCGTGTTTGTTGTTTAGTGTGGGGTTAGGTTATTTGTAGATGTTTCATTATAAACATTTAAACTATACACAATAGATATGACATCATTTGAATAGATTATTCTTGTACAATATATGTATGGTTATATTATTATTAGAACGGAAATTAGATATAATGATATATCCCAATAAAAAACAAACAAAGAACAACAACAACAAGAAAAAGAAAAGAAGAAATTTATGATTCAAAGATGATCCAATAATTTATAAACTATGTCTTTTAATAAATTATATTTGTAATAGAGATAGATATATAGATAGAAATAGAAATGAGATTAGAAACAGTAACATAAATACCCATCTTATTCATTTTCATTAAATCTCCTATTTTTTTGGGCTTTGTACTTGGTGTTTTCTTCTTCTTCTTCTTTGTCTTTGCCGCATCGGTAATTTTATTCCTATTGCGTCAGTCTCTCGCATTTACGATTATCAACATAACAACCAAAATAATAACAACAACCCCTCTTCTACTTTCTACTTCCTACTTTCCACTTTCATATCCAATTTTAAAGATTTTTATATTAAAACTCCTTTTAGTTCTTTCTAGAATTCAACTTTCTTGCTTATCCCATCCCCATCTCCCATTTTTTTAAATTTATTTGGTTATTTTTTTTTTTTTTTTTTTTTTAATTTTTTGTTATCATCCATAACAATAATAAATGTCGGAATCCCTCCATAACCAACAAAAATCCCGATTATGGATACAACAACCAAATTCAAAAGAAGTCACAGGCACTATAGTAATGTTGGATGATCCTGATGATGATGATGATTCAGAGTCAATGAAAAAATCTGCAACAGGTATAATTTTGAATCCTCAACCCCATGATTCCCCCAATGATCCATTAAATTGGCCGGTATGGAAACGTGATATATGTTTATTAATTATTGGTTTTCAAAGTTTTATTGGAGGTGGTATGTCTCCACTTTTAGCAGCTGGTATGAATTCATTAGTTACAGAATTTGATAAACCTTTAACTACAATTTCTTATTTGGTTGGTGGTTTTATGTTATCATTAGGATGTGGATCTCTTATTGCTAGTCCAACAGCTATATTGTTTGGTAAAAGATTGGTTTATATAGGTGGAATATTTGTATTTATGATGGGTGCAATTTGGGGTGGCGCAGCTAAAAATTTTGGAAATCTTATGGGTGCAAGAGTAATTACTGGTTTTGGTGCTTCACCAACTGAATGTTTGCCAAGTTCAACAATTGCTGAAATTTATTTTGCTCATGAAAGAGCCTATAGAGTGGGATTATATACAATGTTAATGTTGGGTGGTAAAAATATTATTCCTTTATTATCTGGTCTTGTTTTTCAATATTTAGATAGACATTGGTTATTTTGGATTTTAGCAATAATATTAGGTTTTAATTTAATTATGACTTTTTTATTTGTACCTGATACTTTTTGGGATAGAAGTCCAACACCATCTAAAAGATCATTAGAAGAAACAAAAGCTGCACAAAGTGTTGCTACTTATCATCCACCATCACAAAGACCAAATGCTTTTGCATTACAACGGGCTTCTCAAATGAATATTACCGATGTTCAAAGTTTATCTTCATCAATTGAAGAACATGATAAACGAATTGGTCAAAATCCAGTTGGTATTACTGAACAAGATGAAACTCAACAACTGATCCCACAGCGACAACAACAACAACAACAACAACAACAACTACAACATAAAAAATCATTTTTAAATGAAATCAAATTATATCAAGGAAGGTATACTACAGATAGTTGGTGGATGGTTGCTTTACGACCATTTGTATTATATATATATCCTTCTGTTTTATTTGGATCTTTAACATATGCTTTAGCAGTTGTTTGGTTGATTGTTATTTCTGAAACAATTAGTGAAATTTTTAGACACCCACCTTATGGATATGATCAACAAACAGTTGGTTTATTTTATATATCGCCTTTTGTTGGAGGAATTTTAGGATCATTATCTTGTGGTTTGATTTCTGATAGAATAGTTCGTTATTTTGTTTCTAAAAATAAAGGGATTTATGAACCTGAATTTAGATTAATTATGATTATTCCATCTACTTTCTTTATTGCCATTGGTTTAATGGGTTATGGTTGGTCATCACAAGTACATAATCCTTGGATTGCGCCAGTCATATTTTTTGGAGCCTTATCATTTGGTAGTTCAATGGCTTCAACTACAGCTATTACATTTGCAGTTGATTCTTATAAAGTGTTTGCAGCTGAATCATTAGTTTCATTTAATTTTTTAAAAAATTTACTAGGATTTTGCTTTTCCTTATTTAATAATAAATACGCTGATCAAGAAGGTTATCGCGCAGCTTATGTTACTTATGGAGGTATACAAATATTTGTTAGTCTTTTTGCTATACCATTGTATATTTATGGAAAAAAATTAAGAAGTTGGACTGATGAAAATGAATTTATGAGAAGTTTATATCATGAAGATAACGTTCCACAAAGTATGGCATCTAAAAATAATAAAAAAAGTGAAGAATTAATTGATAGTGATGTAACAAATCATGAATAAATATATATATATATATATATATATATATATAGTAGAGATTTATATTAGGTAGTTTTTTTTTTTTTTTAATAGAAAGTTTTCAAGTCCAATTGAAATCAATTTTAATTGTAGGGTTCTGTTCAAGGTATACCAATAATCGATCTCTTAAACTCTTTCCATTAAAATTATCCCCATGAACAATGGGCATACCTAATTTTTCTATAATACATCCACTACTAATATTACCTGCGACACCAGCATCAACCCAATTTCCACCACTCAAATAAAACCCCATTGCAAAACCACCACAGAATGAATTTCCACCCCCGGTGACATCAACAACATTTTTTTGATCTAGATGGTACGCCGGCAATTGAAATGAATCACCATTATAAACATTTATGAAACAGCCTTTTGCACCACAACGTAAAACGGTTCCCGAATTTCGAATACTCAAATACCTTGTAAATTGTTCGGATATCTCATGTAGATTGCTGGCGGTGGTTCCGCCATCTTTTATGCTCAAAAACGACATCGCCTCATCCAAATTGGGCGTGAATATATGGATCTCCGGCAATAACAACTTCAACGCTTCCCAATTTCCAGAATTACAATCATCAGGCAACGGTTCATAAATGAACATTGCATCTTTATTAAATTGTTTTATATCCCTTATAATTTCACGGCATCGATTAACAGAACAGATCAAGTGATACATCTTGCTGGTTTTCAACTTATCATATTGTAAAATATCTTCTACTTCAATCCGTTTCTTTGGTGTAACATACTCGAAATCTCTGATTCCATTGTGATAAATATTAACTCCCCGCGTAGTCAACCGCCGCTCGTTCTTCCTAAACACAACACCGGTTCGCCACGAATCTAACTCGGCTTTGATAGACGGGGGGAAGTCTGTGCCCATATCTATGATGCCGGATATTTTGGAGGCATGGGAAGCCGCATTGGTTATTATTCGAGCACCAATTATCGCATATGTACCACCACCGCCAATGATATCTGTTTGTGGAGGCGTCGGCGTGTCCAAGTACTTGTTCTCGTCAATTATGAACATCCCGAAAGTGGTTAGTATCGACATGGGTTTGGGGGTACGTGTGTATGTATTGTTTATTCAAGAGATTTTTATTTTATTATTATTATTTTTTAATTTTTTTAATTTTTTTTTTTTTTTTTTTTTGAATCTTGCTATACAATTTCACCTTGTTCGTTATACTCTTTTAGTATGAATGTATAAAAACAACATATCATCGATAAACAACCTAATAAAAACCAGGAAAACTCACCTACTTCGAGTATCTCACTAACAGTCATTATATAACCCCAGATCATCGGACCCAAGAATCTAGCCAATGAATTTAAACTTAAAGCTGTACCATTGATAAATGCACGGTGTTGGGTGGCTGATGCACGATGGACCAATACCAAAATATTAGGAAACCCAATTGCATTTGAAGCAGTTAGACAGCAACATAATATATAAAGTAAGGTTTTAGTTAACCAAGTTGGATTGTTGGAATTATATGCATGATGAGTGAATACCACATAAGGTAAGATTGGATAAAGTATGGGAAAGATGATTTGGGAAGCTCTTAAGGATGTTATTGTACGGAAATTACGGTCTAAAATGGGGAAAATGAACATTACTGACAAGGTGCCGACTAACCCAGTGAAGGATAATAAATTCCCTATTGTATCACTATTGTAACCAAAACCACCAACTAATTTGAATGGGAACTTCAGTTTTCCCGGCATTAATGCGCCAGCAAGCATGACTGGCAAGAATTCAGAATATACAATTGTGTGAAATGACAATAAAAAGTTTACTGTGATTGCTTGAATAACAGGTGGAGTGAAGATATCACGAGTGAATTTTTGTTCTATATTAGTAGAAAATATAGAATTGTTTGTAGTTGTTCTAGATAGAACAGGACCTAATTGAGTAGATGAATATCTCCTTACCAATGCATCTGAATATCTTCTTGGTATAGGTCCTTCTTCGCCAGTCTGCTCTTCTTCTTCGTCATCTTCTTCATCATCAACATCACTATCTTGTTGATCCGTAGAATTATATAATTGTTGGGGTGAAGTTACTAAAGGATTTTCTTCATCTGCATCAATATCACTATCAAGAGAAGAAGCGGTATCTATTGTATCTGGCTCAACCACAGGTATTGGTGTTCTTTTCTTATTCCATGGTCTTTCAGGAATTTCATATCCAAGTTTCCTTAAAATATAATCTCCTATTTCCAATCCAATATCCTTTCTCTTTTTAAATCTATCATGAGTTTCTTCAAGAAATAAAAAGCCCATTACAAAACTAAATACCAATATTCCAGCAATCACAATATTGGATAACGCATATGGATATTTATTCATGAACCAATTATAAAAATCATTATTATTATTATTATTATTATTATTATTATTATTATTACTTTCCATTACAGTATTCATAAAAAATCTTTCTAACTTGTCAGCATCATCGTTTCTTTTCTTAGGTCTTGTCAAATATTTGGATCCCCCAATGATGGGCCCAATAACAGCCCCAAAATTCCAAAGTAAAGGTAATGTACTGAACGCAATGGATTGATGGTTTCTATGAGTAGCAATCTCCCCGATCGCCGTCCTTAAAACAGCAATGTTCCCATTAAGACACCCCATCAAGGACCTCGCAAAAATGGCTATCCAGAAATTAGCCGCAAATCCAAAAATCACCATCGATAAAGCCGTCCCTGCCAACCCAGTCAACAAGATAGTCTTCCGCCCGTACTTGTCGGAGGCCTTACCCCATTGCACACAGCAGAAAAACTGGCATAATGCAAAAGACGCAGATAGGTATCCCGAATATTTGGCTATGTCCGCTGGTGTGGGGGCAATTTCAAAATCCCGAATCATGAAATAGACATAAGGAAATAATGAAGTGAATGCGATGGGTTCCGAGAATCGAATACAGCTGATGACAAACATTTGCCATACAGGAAACCCCTTCATTTGTTCTCGGAAAGTAATCTGTTTCGTCATGGATGTTTTTTATGGGGTAATAGGGTATATGAAAAAAAAAAAAGATGCTATATTTTCGTTTTTTTTTTTTCGTATGTATATATATATATATATATGGATGTATGTATGTATGTATGTGCATATAACGGATGCGCTGCCCTGATTTAAATAAAATATTTTGAAAATCGTTACGCTCTTAAGGTGAATTTAAACCTTAATTAGATATATTATATAAAACATAAAGCTTAATCTAAGTTTAGTACTATTTTTTTTCTTGAAATTTCGTGATTGTAATTAATAATTAGAAATATGGGTGGGTCTGTGAGTTTTAGTGTGGCATCAAATCTGGACCAAAAAAAATAATTTTTGCAAATCATGAAAAATACGAGATTCTTGTAAACAATAAAGTCGATCCAATTGGTGGCTTTGAATTACTAATAAAAGCGATACTATAGATACATTTCATAGAAATAAATAATCTTGTACAAATAAATAACCTAATAAATAAATAAATAAATAAATAACCTAATAAATAAATAAAGAAATAAATAATTCTTTAACTCTTTCTTTAGTACTCACTTAATCTCAATTTCTTACCAATTTCACGGATACTAAAACCAGAGTTTCCACGATGTAAGAAAGGAGGTTCTGGTGATTGACCTCTACTTTTGATATCTTCATCACCCATATCAAAATAACCATAACCACCCAATAAAGTACTCAAGTTGCTTGCTTTTGGCTGTTGCAATACTCCATTTTCTGTGGTTGGAGTAGATGGAGTAAGAACACTCACTTGCGCCTCTAATTCTTTGGTTAATTTTTCCATTGCTTGAGCTTGTTTCCAAATGCTTTGAATCTCTAATAAATATGAATTCAATGTAACCAAAAATCTTTGAGTTTGACGATGTTTGGAACTAGCACAAATAGAAATAGAATCATCTTTTAAGATATATCCAATACCAAAACCATTTGCTGAAACAGGACCAAAACCAAATAACCTTAATGAAGGATTACCACAATTTGATGTAGAAATAATGGTATTGTTTAATTTATCCCAACCTGGATCACCAAAAATTTCAGGCAAAACTTTTAATAGTTCTGGATTGTTTTTATCGATATGGCTACCAACAACTGTCGTAGAATCATCATCTTCTTCACCATCATTTGATTGAACAACAATAGTATCATCCCTACTCAATTCAACTGATCCATGCTCATTATGTTCTTCTTCTTCTTCTTCATGATCTTGTAAATATCTTTTCCAAATACAAAACAAAGCATATAAATGACGATCGATACCTTGTCCCAAAGAACTCATTTTAGTTTGTTGAGAATGTTTGCTACAAGCAGCACTCAAATATTCCAACTTCTTTTGAATGGAAACAGAAGAATCAAAAAATTTACGAACAAATAAATTTGATTCTTGAGAAACGGTTCTAATTGCTTCGGTTCTACCATGATAATATTGTTTAGTCATTGCTGGTTCATAAGTACATTCAACTTTACCATAAAGTGCATAATAAGTGGCCTGGAATGCCATTTGAACAAAAGCATCTGGTGAAAATTTCATTTTCTTAATTTGTGAGGAGCCATAATTTTTGAACTCTAAATGACGGAACTCGTTTTGATTGATTAAATCAGACAATCTAGTTTCACCGAATCTTAAAGCCAAAGATAAATCGGGAGTCAATTCCCATTCTAATTTACGAGGAACAGTAATTAAATCTTCGTTTTCCAATTCTTTATAATTGGTGGTGGTTTGCCATAATGATGGTGCATTGCTATTAATCGAATTAGCAAATGATAAGATTGAATCGGTATAAATATCAGAAACAAATCTTAAAACTGTATGACCATCAACACCAGTATGTTCAAAATTAATACCTGCTTTAGCATTTTTAGTAACAATAATTTGTAATTTATCATACCATCTATTAGTACAAGTACCAACTTGAATACCATTATCCAAGATAGACAAACCACAAAGCATATTTTTTGATAATTCTGATAAATCATTAATAGAAATATCATCAAAACACAAAACAAACAAAGCAGAATCAATAATTGATAAAACTTCGTGATTAACACGGTTCTTATCAGTACACATCAATGCACTACGAACATTTGCCCATATTCTTCTATTTTCTGTAGTTAATACCCCAAACGAAGATTTAGCAATTTCTTCAGATGGAGTTTGTAAAGAATCATGAATGATAGAAGCAAAATTGACATGTAATTCAGCATCACTTAAAATCAAATTGTTTTTAGAATCCAATACATCAAACCAATAAAGTTGAGATTTGGACATAACAACAATATGATTAGACAATGGATCACTTTGCATCATACAACCATCTTGAGTAGGAATTCTTGAAGAACCAAACAATTTAGTGTATTGATACATACATAATGGTTTACCATTTCTTAAAGTGTCAACAGATAAAGTTTCATTTTTTAAAGCTTGAATGAATTTTAAAGAAGATAAAACCAATGAAGTTGCTCTTTTAACTTGAGGGTTGACGCTACTTGATTCATTAGTAAACGGATCGTCTTCTAATAAAAAAAAAGGATTCAAATTCAACACCACCGGCGAATCATAATTTAAATATGAATCGTACCAAAATTGTTCAATATAACTTGGTCTTGTTTTAGCATATTGACGTAATTCGGAATCTAAATAAGTACCAGTACCATTTTTAAGGAATTTTTCAACAGCAATTTTGGTTTGTTCGTGTTCTTGCTCTGTTTGTAAAGGTTTTAAAACATTAAGATATGTACCACAGGTTTGATGTAAATCTGGTATTGGTAATTTCTCTAATGTTTCTTGAAATTGATAAGTAGACATAAATGTGATGGATGAATAAATAAATAAATAAATAAATATATAAATATATAGCAAAAATGGGTTTTTGACGTTTTAGTTGCAAGGGGAATCTAATGAAATATTTATATTTGTAAATATAATTTGTGGGTGTGGTTTATTATTTGTCATTCTGGGGTGAACATCGTTGTCGTGTAAAACTGATTAAGTTACACAAACTGTATTACAAATTTGCTCGGAGTTTGATATCTATATCAAACTATGAAGAAAAATAACCTAATATGCAGGCTGTGTAGAAAAAGAATAATGACATCACCGGAACAATAACCTATATTTTGAAAATGTCAGCAATTATAATAACCATGGATTGAAGAGTAAGTAACTACACAATTACTACATATAGAATCAAATTATCAAATCAAAGATTGGCCAATCGGAGTAGTTGTTAAACAATTTGTTTTTTTTTTGTGTTTGTAACTCTAATTATTTTTTGTGGGGCAAGTATATTTCAACGATGGTCAAATTTTATATTTTTTTTTTTTTATCTTTTTTGCACTTACGAATATGCAAAATCATGCGTTTATGAAGAAAACATCCAAACATACATAATTAGTATTAGCAATATTGGGACGTTTAATTTCTTGGTCTATCTGAAAATATTGATGCTCTTGAGTTTTCACTGTCATCTGGAATTTAAGAATACAGCTAATGCACATAAAGAATACATTGTATGATTTTCCTTTTGACCCGGTGTCGTATCCATGGATAAGATAACAGAAAGGTAAAAGAAAAAATCTATAATGTACAGCAAACTAAGATACCGTAAAAAAGAAAGCCTCTGGTACAGGAAATATCTTCCACAAAAATGTTTTCTTTTTCCATGGATACGTTGTGTGTCGCGTGTAACCGGAGAATAGAACAAATGTCGAGTTTAATGAATTGGATTCTAACTCCTTCTTTGGCATATGAACAAACGTACGTTATCCGTCTGATAAGAGCACTTTTTCTTTTATTTTGTTGACATTCTCATTTATCCCCGGAAAGATATTTAGATATCTTTTGCTGCGTTTCCTACATCAGAGATGATGTAAAGTGTATACATGATATCCAACTCTGGTGGGAAGGAAGTCGACCTATTTCTGACTCTGTTCATGGAAAATTTAGCTGAACAATTATTGGCTATTATACTGGCCTCCCATCAATAATTAGTAGTATGTGATCATAACATTTTTGATTTATAAAAATTTAAAAAAACATGAAACAAAAAAATGGACGAGATAAGAGTCGAACTCATGACCTTTCCCATGCTAAGGGAACGCGCTACCAACTACGCCACACGCCCGTTTTCAAAATTCTGAAATTGTTTGTGCATTTAAAAGTGTTTATATATACAACATGTAAACCAATTGAAAATAGTCCAAAAAAATTGGTAAATAAACTAAGGTTTAACATTGAGGTAATTAAAGTTATTTAGGTGTTAGTTGGAATTTCTGGGAACAGATATGGCATATCTAAAATAATAAATTATTACTTGGGGCGAGAAGAAGCTATCAGTTTCCGTTAAGGTACTCGAGCGTAATTAAACTTTTCTCAATATAAGCGAAGAAACGATGATTACTTCTTTCAGTATCATTAACTTTGAATTTCTCGGTATTTTGTAGGTTAGGAATTTTGCAACTTCCTTGGTGCACTTTTTTGCGATTCATGTATAAATGACGTAATTTTATTCTTTTGGATTCGTAAGTACAACCTCGGAAGTTAACTCGGCTGCTAATTTTTTTTTTTTTTTGTAATTTGCTAATTGTTTGCTGGTAATGAAATTTCAGTTGAGAATTTCAAGTACGTGTGCACATGCGTGTGTGTGTGGGTGTGCTTGGGTTCCATTTTTTAAATCCGTTCTTTTTTTTTTTAGGATTGCTACAGCCATTTGCCAAACCACAAAATGGAGAAAGAATAATCTATAAAGGGAAAACTAAAAACATTAAAAAAAAAAATTACTCATCCCTTGTTCTTTTTAATTCAATTTTGCTATAGTAACCATGAGCAGTTATCCTCCTCCAAGTTATCCCCCTCCAGATCATCCTCAATACGAGCAACAACAACAAGACCAAACATATCATGTGCGCCCAGATATGGAACGTCAACAAGACAACGAGTACTATGAAAAGCCAACCGCATCTCAAAATTTTGATGATAGTTTTAAAATTGAAAAACCCAAATTCAATGATTGGCCATTCGCTATATTTTTTTGGTTAGTCGTTGCTGGGTTCATTGCAGTTGCCGGTATAACATTGCATGCTTTAAATGCTACTTATGGCTTTCAAGGTGGTTCTATTTATGGATCTGGTAATACATTCACTTTAAATACAAATACAATCATTTTATTTGCATTCATTATAGTTATGGCATTTATTCTTTCTGCTGCAATTATTATGTTTGCTAGACTTGCACCTAGAGCATTTATTATTACCGGTGTTATTTTAAATGTTGTTTTGGGTATAGGTACTGCTATTTTTTATTTTGTTGAACGTTATTGGTCAGCAGCTATTGTATTTCTTGTATTTGCTTTATTTGGGGCCTGGTGTTATTGGAGATCTCGTCATAGAATTCCATTGAGTGCAACTATTTTAACAATTGTTATTGATGTCATGAAAATGTATCCTTCTACATTAATCACTTCCTTTATTGGTCTTATTGTAAGTGCCGCATTTAGTGTCTTGTTCAGTGTCGTCATTGTTGCCACATATGTGAAATTTGACCCAAATAGTAATAATGAAGCATGTTCGGTTGGTGGTGGTGGCTGTTCCAAATCTAAATTAATTGGGGTTCTAGTGTTTGTTTTCTTTGCAGGATATTATATTTCTGAGGTTATTAGAAATGTGATTCATGTTGTAATTGCAGGTATTTATGGAACATGGTACTACTTAGCTAATTCCGACCAAGGAGCTCCAAAACATCCAGCATTGGCTTCATTAAAACGTGCATTAACTTATTGTTTTGGGTCAATCACTTTTGGATCATTAATTGTTTCATTGATTCAATTATTGAGACAATTCATTTCTATTTTAAGATCCAACTTTGCTGCCGATGGAAACGGATGGGGTGTATGTGGTATGATTATATTGGATTTTGTTGTTGGATTTATTGATTGGTTAGTTCGTTATTTCAACAAATATGCTTATTGTTATGTTGCCTTGTATGGTAAAAGTTATATTAGATCAGCCAAGGATACATTTGATTTATTTAGATTTAAAGGTATGGATGCATTAGTCAATGATATGTTTATTAATACATCATTGAATTTATACTCATTATTTGTTGCTTATTTGGTTGCTTTGTTGGCATTTTTATATTTGAAATTCACCAAACCAGAATATAATTCCAACGGTGATTTCTATGCCCCAGTTATTGCTTTTGCTTTCTTAATTGCTGGACAAATTAATCGTATTTCATTGACTGTGATTGAAAGTGGAACTGCTACATTTTTTGTTGCCTTAGCTAAAGATCCAGAAGTTTTCCAAATGACAAACAGAAGAAGGTTTGATGAAATTTTCAGAAATTATCCACAAATTTTAGAAAAAATTACTACTCAACATTAAGATTATTCAATAATTTATAATTTGTACTAACATCTTTTAATATAATTTTTACAAGCTATGGTGTAGAAGAAGAAAGGGAAAAAAAAAAAAAAAAAAAAAAAAAAGTTAATTATCTCTCTCTCTCAATCAACGAACTCATGTTAACATTAGCAATAGGAGATTTATTCATTCCAGATAGAAGTATTGACTTACCTAGCAAGTTTCGTAAACTCTTAGCACCACAACCAAACCAGATACCAAGCAATAATAAAATAAATCAAGTATTATGTCTAGGCAACATAACTAATTCGAATTCAACATTAGCGTTTATTAGTAATATATCACCACAATTTAATATAGTAAAGGGAGAATTTGATGATCCAGTAATTATATCACAGCAATTGAAATTATTGGACAAAGCTGATGATATTCGATTAAGTAAGAAATTTGTTCATGATGAGTTAAAAATCGGGTATACTAATGGATATCAAATTATGCCACGAGGTGATCCATTGGCTTTATCTGCATTTGCTAGAGAGTTGGATGTTGATGTTTTGATATGGGGAGGTACTCATAAAGTTGAAGCTTATACTTTAGATGGAAAGTTTTTTATTAATCCTGGAAGTGCCACTGGAGCGTTCAGTTTGGATTGGCCGGAGAATGAAGAAGAGGAAGAAGACACGGAGGAGCAAGAAGAAGAGGGAAAGAAGGAAATTAATTCAGAGGAGAAGAAAGAACCTGATTCAAAGGAAATATTATACGAAGTTAATGAACTAAATTCTAGTATCCCTTCATTTTGTTTACTTGACACACATGGTTCAACGTGTATTTTATACATTTACACCCAAATTGATGGCGAAGTTAAAGTAGATAAAGTCACTTATCACAAGGATTAAGCTTGAACTAAACTATAATGTAATACAAATTCTTTTTTAATCTTTTCCCAATTATGGGGGTCGAAAAAAATGTAAACACCCTTTTCAACATCTTGACTAATTAAAACCGGCTCAACGTTACTATCTTTAGTCAACCATACTTGTATACCCTTATGGTATCTCCAATTACGAGCGACCAACTCTCTTGCAGCGTATTCTTGTAATGTATCTCTCGGTTTCATATAAAATATATAAAATAAAGTTTCATCAGTAAAATTTTGTATTTTCCCATCACATGGACCCGGGGACGGGTCAAAAGATCTTATATTTTGAGGTAATTGGAAATAAGGTTCTACTTCACATCTTGAAGTCTCAGCCCATGGAGATGACAAATTTTTTAAAATCTCTGAATTTTTATTCAATTCTAACCCACATTTACTTATATCTTGACCAAGTGCAAAATTAGTAATGTCCGATTGTTCCATCCTCACCAAGGATGTCAACCCTTCCATTCCGTATTTCCCAAGTCCTTCTTCTGTCGGTAGTGATAATGATACCATGTTGTGTACTGTTATAAAATGTTGTTGAACTAGAAAAAAAAAAAATAAACTTTTTTGCTTTTCCTTTTTTTTTTTTTATTTTTCTTTTAACTTCTAATTTTATTATTTTTTTATTCTACAGAAAACTGTACTCTTCTCTCATCAAGTAATGACTAGAAGGAACACACCTAATATTATTATAACAGGGACACCGGGATGTGGCAAATCATCTCACTCACATAGTTTAGTAAATCAATTAAATGAAGATTTAGGTAAAGATACAACTGTCAGATTTCAACATTTTAATATTAGTGAAATTGCAAAAGAAAGAGATTGTATTGAATCATATGATAAAAAATTAGATACTTCAATAGTTGATGAGGATAGATTATTAGATACTTTAGAGCCAGATTTAGAAAAGGGGGGCATTATTATAGATTGGCATTGCTGTGAAATTTTTCCTGAAAGATTAATAGATTTGGTTGTAGTTTTAAGAACAGACACTTCCAAATTATTTGATCGTTTAAAGAGTAGAAATTATAATGATTTGAAATTACAAGAGAATTTAGATTGTGAAATTATGGATGTCATAGTACAAGAAGCTAAAGACAGTTATATACCTGAAATTGTCATTCTGTTGCAATCAAATACCGTTGAAGAAATGGATGAGAATGTAGAAAGAATAAATTCATGGGTTATTCAATGGCTAGAAGATCATCCAAATGGTGTTAGCAACGAATTGGAGAAACAAGGGACTGAAAATTTTGAGTCGGAAGAAGGTAGTGATGATGAATATGAATTAGAACAACAAGAACAGGATGAAGAAGAAGAAAGGGAAGAAGAGGAGGAGGAAACTAATGAAGAAATGGAACATACAGAAGATATTGCACAATAAAAAGGAACGAAAGAAAAAAAGAAAAAAAAAAAAATAGATATACATTATTAGAACTATTAAGTGAGTGTGGGTGTGTGTATGTATGTATGTGTTGTTTAGGTTATACCAATTTACTTATTATTCTTTGCAAGTAAAACAAAGCAAATATGCAAAGTAGCACTAAAGCAACATAATAACCTCTTGTAGCAAGAAAATAAGTCCAATTGTTAGTAAGTCTAGACAAATTGTGAGTTTCTAATTCAGATACACATTTTGCATTTTGTTCAAAAATGTATTTTGATTCTTCTATGATTTCTAATTTTTGTTCTTCAGTTAAACCATTTCTCGTTACCAATTCATAATCTCTTTTATAAGTTAATCTTAATAAACTTTCATCAGCAACATCAAATGTAAAGAAATTAGTACCCATTTTAACAATATCTTCATGGGATAAGCCATCTTTCTTAGGATAGAAACCAGTAGCTTTAACAATGGAAGATCTCATGATTCTACCACCAGCAAATAAAGCTAAATACATGACATGCAAATAAGCAAATAATAAATAAGGTTTTTCTTGAGTAACGTTTAAAATATGATTGGAGAATTCAATTTGTGAAGGCATTATTGGGTTTATAAATTTTTCTTTATTGTCATCATAAAAAAATAATAAATCTTGTTCAGCTTTACCGGCTCTTGCGATTTCAGGTTTCCAAACTTCTTTTAACATTTCAGTCCATTCATCATCTTTTTCCAATTGTCTATATAAGGATTTTTCAATACTGGCAAAAACATGATAAAAAGCTTGTAAACCTTGACGGAAAACTTTATAATTTCTCAAAGCAATAGCTAGTTTCAAAGTAACCATTTTATCTACTGTATCGTGTAAACCTCTAGTTTCAACATTTATTCTGTTAGCTAAAGCACCAACATCGTTTGGAGCTGGTATTATTTCAACTTGGGATAATTTAGATGTAGCACCTGATTGTGGATATTGCATTTTGGATAATATATGAGGAATAAGATATAAATTTTATAAACTTTATTTTTAAAAATAGAAAAATTTTAGAAGGAATTTATGAAGTTATTTATATATAAGGTTTTTGTTATATAGGTCTCGCAGATATCGGTCAAGTTTTCTTCTCTTTTTTTTTTCTTTTTTGTTCTCTTCTCTTTGTTCTTTCACGCTTTCTATTGTGCAATGCCTACTTGGCGACTGCGCAAATCTTTTTATTTTTGAGGGTCACTAAGTAAATCCTTATTTCCGTTAATGCGATCGGATTGAATATTGGTATTTCCGAATAAACTAAATATGACAACAAAAGTAAACGATAACAACGCCACAATAACGAAAATGCACAGTTTTAAAAACAAACATGGTATATAAGGGGCAATCGAGTGGCGCTATATTTAAAACATACGTCCCACAAGCTCAACCTTGAATAGATCAAATAGATTATTTATTACGCAGTAGATCACCTTGACTAAGAACCCTTTAAATTACATTGTAAGGGATGTATCAGTTGCGAATGGATCGAAATTTTCATGTATGCAATTCAAAAAAAAAAAAAAAAAAAAAAAAAAAAAAAAAATCAAATTCAATACGTGTGGTAGTATTTGTTACATGGTATGGGGTGATAGTAACCATAATCAATTCTACAGTATAGAATGTAACTAAGATTTAAAAAAATAAAAACAACACATTATCTTTTGAAAAGAACACGGGTGTAACAGATATCACTAACAAACTAAAAATAAAACTAAAATTCTTGGAGCTTAGTACCTGCGATAAGTCCTCTTACTTCACGACACGTGATCAGTCACGTTTTTTTTTTTTTATTTACTATTGACGCGTGTGTATGTTGCTCTTTTTTTTTTTTTTTTTTTTGCTTTGTAATTCAAAATAGGACTTACTATGGTTATTTTTGATAGACACCAAAGTTTTTATGTTGAACAGTTTCCAAGTGATATAGAAAAGTATCCTACATATGTTGGAAAAACCAGAAGAGTAGTTTGTGGGCTTGGTCTTCGTTTTAAAAGAGCTCATGATTATTTTCATCTACATATAACTGACTTCACAGGCAATAATGCTCTTGGAACAAATGAATATTTTGATCAGGGTGGATTGAAAGTAGACCAGGCAAAAATTCTTACCATTACTCTTGGAGAACAAGATTTAAATAAATTTGAACAAACGTACAATCAACAGTACGAAACTAGATGGGATATGGTTAAGGATGTCATGAATAATGATAATTATAACAAATGGGGGGAATACAATATACATGATAAGTTTTTTATATTTATAATTTCATTAGGCATGAGAAGGCATAACAGTATTATTCAAGCGATCCCGTATGACCTTGAAATATTGGATTTAAAAAAGTTAAATGAAAAAAGGGGACCATCTATCCTCGTACTTTTAAGAAACATTATTAAACATGAACAATATTATATTTCGATCAAACATTTGGCAGATCAATTATTACCTAAAGGAGGGTTGAGTAAATTATTCCCGCCGAAAATATGGAATGAAATTCCTGAATCTTTTCAAAGAGCAGTGCAATCGGAGAGCGGGACTCCTGGCCACCAAATTAAACCTATCCTAAGTCAAAAACGAGATTCCGAAGGTAATGCCAAAATTTATACTGTTTCAGAAATTAAACAGTTAGATATGGCCGAAGTAGATGAAAAAAGTTATAAAATGTCTGCGAAATTTATTGGTTTAGAGCCTACCAATTGGGTTTCTTACATTGGGATACCCATTGGAGAAGAATTGCTACTTTTGCGGCCAATGGAATGGATAGTTATTGATCCTAAACTAACTACCAAATCGATTAATTCTGAAAATTCATTGAGTTTATACGTGTGGCCCCAGGAACTAGTTAAAAAATATGATCTTAATTTAAATGACCTTGATGAAGTGGCTGAAGTTGTTAAAAAACTTGAATTGGAGTTATCCAAAGCTGATATTGTAAGTATTCGAAAATTTGAAATTGTAGTTGCTCCAAGGTGTAAAAAAATTGTTTGGAGTTTAGAGCTACCTGAGAAAATCATTAAAATAAAAAGCTGAAAAAAAAAAAAAAAAATGGAAAGAAAATTTTTTGTGAATATGAAATCTAAGCAATGATTAGAACGTATTCAACAAGGTTTAAAAATGCATATTCATTGGAAGAATTTCTATTTAGATCCCAAGTCATCAAAACGTATCGTGAATTAATAAGAAAAATATACAAGAATCATCAACGGTATGACCTCATGAATTATATACGAGATGAATTTAAGATTGACTCGAAGGATTTATCGTACAGAAAATATTTATTATCACAGGCTGTGAATCGAATTAATCAAATGAGTACTAGTTTAGGTATAAAACTATAAACTATTCAATAAATATAATGTTGAATCTTCAATTGAATTTTTAATTAATGTCTTTGATTCTGGGAATGGAGCCTCGATATCATCGATTAATGCATGCTGTTGATTAATAAGTTTTAATTCTTTGAATTGAGATTTCAAAGGCTTTGTGAGTTGTTGTAATTGAGTAATGTAGGAAGATGGATTTTTTTTACTTATCAATTTAATGATGTTCAAAAATTCAACTAAATTGGTTAAGTTTTGATTCAATTCACCGGATAAAATATCTGAAGGGATTAAAATTTTTAATTTTTCAAATTTCAAATTTTTGCTTAAATAATTGAACAATGATGATGATTCTTCCGTGTTTGGTTTAGTTTTAATAAGTTTAAGTAAATTGAAATACAATTTGTACAATAAACTATCAAATTGTGAAAACTTTTCCGTTGAAAGTATCTTATTATAAAGTTTAATCAATTTATTAGAATCTTCTTTCTCAAATATTATTGAATAAATTAAAAGTTTCAACCTGATAGTTACATCATTAGTTGGAATTTTTAATATATTTGTATTTTCCAAATCTCCCCATTCTGATTTAAAATCTCGATGATCCGTATAATCAGATATTACGAAATTTTCATTATTTTTAATATAATGAATAAAATGATTAACATAACTATGATCTCCGCTAACTAATGAAGCTTGTAAGGTATTCACGACAGCAAAATTCATTGAGATTGAATTTTGAATACGTCTTGCAAAATTGATAAAACTTTCAAGTTTATTATAGACACCTTTATCAAAACCCAGTATAATACTATCTTTGATCTCCTTTTTAGCAGTAAGATTAGATAAATAAGTATTACCCCAAGGAGTAAGTGTAGACTTTGTATGACTTGCTCTAGTTAGATAATAACTTAATGTTTCATTTTGAATCATTTTAATTTTCAAACTTTCATATACTGGAAAGATTAAATCATTTGTATTCAATTGAGAATAAAGTTTCATCAACCATAATTTCAATTTATAATTATATTTATCTTGTTCAAGTAAATTATTAACAATTGTTATATTTTTTATAATGTTTTTAGTGGAAGAATCAAAGGTCAAATCAGAAATTATTGATTTTAAAGTCAATTCATTGATTGGATTACTATCGAAATCAGCGCCTTGTTTTTTGACAGTATATTTTTTATATATATCCCAATTATCTGTTTCATTTAAAAATTTCCTTTGATTCACTACTGATATCACTTCAGTGGGGTTTTGTTTTCGAACAGCTTCAATAAAATCATTTGATAAATTATATTGAGAAAGATCAGGATAACAACATAATTTCTTGTTGAATTTTTCATAATAAAGCTCAACACTAGAGTTTATGTCTCGTTCATAAAGCTTATTTAATTCAATTTTCAATAATAATATGTTTCTAGTTTTTTCAATTAATTTGTTTTCCAAGTCTTCAAAGGATTTCCCAATATTTTTTCCTGATATAGCCCATAACTTCCAAGTATCAAAATCATCAAATGATTCATCAAAAAGTAAAATTTCAGTATATTTATGTAATGATTCAAAACTACCATTACTTTCCATTGCTCTCATATAACAAAGCTTCGATTGTAAATCCAAGGGCATGGTTACTGTTTTCAAATATTGTTCAATTTCTTCATTATTTAAAAATAAAGTATAAACATAAATCTCTTGAGTATTTTCCAACGGTTTCAAACCTTCAATTAATTTTTTACCCAAAGTTTTATACAATTCAGTCTTATCATTACTTTCATTTGACAATAAATGAAAACTGAAAGCATACCAAAAAGTATACAATCTTGATTTCTTATTTTTATTCAAATACATGAAAATCCGATTAACCAATTTATAATCATACTTTTCAATGGATTTATCAAACCATTCCAAACATAAACTCTCACAAGAAATAGGATATTTTTTAATTGCATTTTCGTAAACGGCAAAAGATTCTTTACTCATACCCAATTTATCAAAAAAATCACTAAGCATACCAATAGTAGCAGGGTCATTTGGTGTTTTTTTAAGTAATTGTAAATTCTTCTCAATAGCTAGTTCCTTACGTCCAAGATGAAAATGAACTTCATTCTGTAACGCATGATAAAGTAATTTTGTTGGTGATTTAAGAAGTTTTTTAGATATTAATGTCTGTGCATATCCATAATCTCCTCTATCAATTAATTCAATAATTAAATCATCACCATTGGATTCCATGGTTGAATTGACTGCAAGATATGATAGGACGAAGAAAATTTTTTTTTTTTTTTCTTTTTTTTTTTTTGCTTCTGCTAGTTTGTGAGACTCAGATCAGAAATCAAGATTCAGTGACATCAATAGGAAGTTCTGTGAAGGGAACAAATATGAACTTAATGGAAGAGACTTTAATACTTGAATACTTGATTTTCATTCAATTATATCCTCAACAGAATGTCTCAATAATTCAGAATGCCAAGTCACATTCTAAATTTTAACCTCATCTCCCGCCATCAAACTACAAGGCTGAGTTAAATAAGAAAAAGAATAAAACTGTGGAGTTAGGCGCAGTGGTTATGGAGTTATGGATAGTTTCTTGTCTATTTTACTATTTTTGGACAAACCCGCGGCCCTGTTTCTTTGCCCCCACATTTCGGAAGAAATAAGTCCACTCGTAAATTAAAAAGTTTAAGGTCACAGGTTGGACATTTGTGATCACGAATAGATGTCGTCTTACTATTACTGCTTACGAGATTACGAAATTGTAATTTACGGTATAAAGCCTTTTCTTCCAAGACTCGTTTCAGTTGTGGTTTATAATTGTGACAAGAAAAAAAAATATATTTTGAAAAAAGAAAATGAATGATTATATTTCGTTTCTTTTTTTTTTGCGAGTAAATCAATGGTATTGCATAGTCTTATCATGATATCTTTTAATAGAATCCCCTGCACTAATCAGTAAAAGAGAAGAAATATTATATATATATATAAATATATTGTATAATCACCAAAAATGATATTTAATATGCCAAGTTTCCTTCATAAAACTTTTTATGTCGATATTAATCCGTAGATTGTTCCTGAATACATCCTTTTTTTTTTCTTTTTTCAATTAAATCGTATTTTACTTCACCCTATTTTACCCAAACTAAGAGAACATTTGTAAATAGATAATAATTAAATTTGTGACTTTAACTCTAGAATTGCTTATCAATATTAACAGGTGTTTTCTTTTTCGTTTTTCTTTTATTGCTTATAGTAACCCTAAATATAGAATGTACGACATCTAAAGAATTGCAACCAAGAAATTTAATGACAAGAAAAAAAAAAGCTAAGAAAAGTAATAAACAGCGACTCAACAGAAAAAGAAACAAATGCTTTTATACCAAACAAAGAATTCTTACTCGTTATGATAAGAGGGCGCGGTTGGAACGGTAATATTATATTACTATTATAAGGTGTTGTTACATATATATCTGTATACATATATATCTGTATATATATATATATATATTAATACTACAATTATTTGCAACAATTGTAGCATTCAAGAAAATGACATTTCTTGTTTTTGTGTAATATTTGTAGGTATCACCACTTTTCAAAACCACCCATAATTCTATGTATTCTAAGATGATCGGAGATAAATTAATGGAATCAGAAGGTTGTTTGGTTAAATAAAAATTGATATATGGCTCACACAAAATAGACGATAGTAAGAATAGATATATAAAGATTTTAGTTGTATGTATAATTGTTATCCTTTTAATAAATTAATTTTTATCTCATCTCATCATAGTTTAGTTTATGGTTTGATTATAAAAGTACTCCCCCACCCCACCCTATCAATTATAACTAATCTATAGTTTAATTTTAATGTTCATGGTGGTGGTGGTGGTAATCTTAAAATTAATAATAATAATAATAATAATAATAATATACAGGATTGTAGTATTTAATTAAATTAATTGCAACCAAGAAAAATATTTAAAAAAAAAAAAAAAAAAAAAAAAAATGACAAGAAATTTAAATCCTTTATATTAGCACATTTACATACACAAACCACCCGCACACACACAAGAAATTTTTATAAATCTATTGATCATACATACATAAACACATGTTTCAACAAAATAATACATGCGATTCAATAAATCTTAAAATTAATCATTAATTGCTAATCTAATCTATATTAGTATAAATATCCAATCAATGTTCCATTTAATCTAATTTTTAAAAAAAAAAAGATGTCATATTTTTCATCTCCCTTTTTTGCATATTATTACATTCAATTGCAACCAAAACTAATTTAAGGAATATTAATAACTTCTACATTATTCATTTATTCATTATTATTATAGTTATTATTATTATCAATAATAAAAAAGAAAGTAATATAAAAAATATAATAAACTATATTCCTTCATTTTCCTTTTTAAATAACATTTATTCTTCTTGTCATTTATGATAATTATATAATGAAGAATTCAGATTATTCCCGAAACGAAAAGGAGGGGAACACCGATTCCTCAATGTGTGATAACTCAATAAATCATAATGATCAACAAACATCCCCAGAATTTGAAGCTTATAGATTAACCATAGATCAAGTGGCTCAAGAATTTAATACTTCAATAATAGACGGTTTAGGTACTCACGATGCAGATTCAAGACTTCAATCTTATGGTCCAAATAATTTGGGTGAAGGTGATAAAATTTCATATACTAAAATTTTGGCTCATCAAATCTTTAATGCGATGATTTTAGTATTACTTATAAGTATGATTATTGCATTAGCTATTAAAGATTGGATTTCAGGAGGTGTCATTGGATTTGTTGTATTTTTAAATATATCAGTTGGTTTTGTTCAAGAAATTAAAGCTGAAAAAACTATGGGTTCTTTAAAAAATTTAAGTTCTCCAACAGCTAGAGTAACTAGAAATGGTGATGATTTCACCATCCCTGCAGAAGATGTCGTTCCTGGTGATATTGTTCATATTAAAGTTGGTGACACTGTTCCAGCAGATTTAAGATTATTTGATTGTATGAATTTAGAAACTGATGAAGCTTTACTAACTGGTGAATCTTTACCAGTTGCTAAAGATTTTGAACAAGTATATAATGATTATTCAGTACCTATTCCAGTAGGCGATCGTTTGAATTTAGTTTTTTCATCTTCTGTGGTTTCAAAAGGTAGAGGATCAGGTATTGTTTATGCCACTGGTTTGAATACTGAAATTGGTGCAATTGCTCAATCTTTAAAAAATAATTCTCGTTTAATTAGAAAAGTTGATAAA
Organism: Candida buenavistaensis; assembly: GCA_030582575.1. Taxonomy (NCBI): domain Eukaryota; kingdom Fungi; phylum Ascomycota; class Pichiomycetes; order Serinales; family Debaryomycetaceae; genus Candida; species Candida buenavistaensis. Next base: position 90,507 of record JAKTXM010000002.1, on the reverse strand, counting down.
TCAAATGATAGAAAACCTCAAAAACGAGAATATGGTAAAGCCGCAGCAGGTACAATCTATGATATTATTGGTAATATTTTAGGTATAACTGTCGGTACTCCCTTACAAAGAAAATTATCTTGGTTAGCTATTGTTTTATTTTGGATTGCTGTTGTTTTTGCAATTATTGTAATGGCTTCTCAAAAATTCCATGTTAATAAAGAAGTCGCAATTTATGCAATTTGTGTTGCCTTATCAATGATTCCTTCTGCACTTATTTTAGTTTTAACTATTACAATGGCTGTTGGTGCTCAAGTTATGGTTACTAAACATGTTATTGTTAGAAAATTTGATTCTTTAGAAGCTTTGGGTGGTATTAATGATATTTGTTCTGATAAAACTGGTACTTTAACTCAAGGTAAAATGATTGCTAAAAAAGTTTGGTTACCAAATGTTGGTACATTGGATGTTCAAAATTCAAATGAACCTTATAATCCAACTGTAGGAGAGGTTAAATTTTCTCAATTTTCACCAAAATTTATCAAAGAAACCGATGAAGAAATTGATTTTAATAAACCTTATCCTGATCCAATGCCACAAACTATGCATAATTGGTTAATGACAGCAACTTTGGCAAATATCGCCACTGTTAATCAATCCAAAGATGAAGATTCTGGTGAATTTGTTTGGAAAGCTCATGGTGATGCTACTGAAATTGCAATCCAAGTGTTCACAACAAGATTAAATTATGGACGTGAATCAATTGTACATGAACATGAACATGAACATTTAGCTGAATTTCCATTTGATTCTTCAATTAAAAGAATGTCAGCTATTTATAAAAATGATAAAGAAACTAGAGTTTATACTAAAGGTGCAGTTGAAAGAATTCTTAGATTATGTAAGTATTGGTATGGTGAAAGAACTGAAGATAATTTTGATTCTCAAGAATTGGTTAAAATGACTGAAGATGATATTCAGTTAATTGAAGATAATATGGCTGCTTTATCATCTCAAGGTTTAAGAGTTTTAGCATTTGCAACCAAAGAATTGGGTGATTCAGATATTTCAAATCGTGAAGAAATTGAATCTAATTTAATTTTTCAAGGTTTGATTGGTATTTATGATCCTCCAAGAGAAGAAACCGCAGCATCCGTTAAATTATGTCATAAAGCAGGTATTAATGTTCACATGTTAACTGGAGATCATCCAGGTACTGCCAAAGCAATTGCTCAAGAAGTCGGTATTATTCCTCATAATTTATATCATTATAGTGCTGAAGTTGTTAAAGTAATGGTTATGACTGCTAATGATTTTGATGCTTTATCAGATAATGAGATTGATGCCTTACCTGTGTTACCTTTAGTTATTGCTAGATGTGCTCCAAAAACTAAAGTTCGTATGATTGATGCTTTACATAGAAGAAAGAAATTTGCTGCAATGACTGGTGATGGAGTTAATGATTCACCAAGTTTGAAAAAGGCTGATGTTGGTATTGCAATGGGATTAAATGGTTCTGATGTTGCTAAAGATGCTTCTGATATTGTTTTAACTGATGATAATTTTGCTAGTATTTTAAATGCTATTGAAGAAGGTAGAAGAATGTCTGCAAATATTCAAAAATTCGTTTTACAATTATTAGCTGAAAATGTTGCTCAAGCTTTATATTTGATGATTGGCTTAGCTTTCCTTGATGAAACTGGATTTTCTGTTTTCCCACTTTCTCCAGTTGAAGTTCTTTGGATTTTGGTAATAACATCTACATTCCCGGCTATTGGATTAGCTAAACAAGCTGCATCAGATGATATTTTAGAAAAACCCCCAAATAATACTATTTTCACAAATGAAGTTATTCTTGATATGTTTGGTTATGGATTTATCATGGCTGCTGCTTGTTTATTAAGTTTTGTCATTGTTGTTTATGGTGCCGGTAATGGTGATTTAGGTATTAATTGTAATGCAAATAATGCTGATTTAGAACTTTGCTCATTGGTTTTTAAAGGTAGATCAACAGCATTTGCAGCAATGACTTGGCAAGCTTTAATTTTAGCATGGGAATGCTTAGATTCTAAAAAATCATTATTACGTATACCAATTCAAGAATTATGGGCTAATCAATTTTTATTCTGGTCAGTTATTTGTGGATTTGTTACTGTTTTCCCAGTTATTTACATTCCAGTTATTAATACTAAAGTTTTCTTACATACTGGTATTACATGGGAATGGGGGGTTGCAGTTGGTTGTACTGCTTTGTTTTTAGCCGGTGCAGAAGCTTGGAAATGGGGTAAAAGAATTTTATCACGTACTATTAAAGCTAAAAATCCAGAATATGAATTAGAAAGAGATGATCCTTTCCAAAGATATGCATCATTTTCAAGAGCTAATACCATGGTTGTTTAGACGAAGGATTGTATTGTACTTTAGATTGTTTACTTTTTAACTTTTCATTTTAGTTTTATTTTTTTCCGTTTTTTTATATATATCTATAATTCGTTAATCTATTCATTTCATAAAGACAATTTATACATTCTATTTTAATCTATCTTAATAATTGATTTTTAACTTCAAACTTTCCGCCTAAATGTAAAGTATTTCCAAAATCCTGAATCGTCCCTTTCTTATCACTTTTATCTACATCAATTATAGAGACTGAAGTATTAAACGGAACTTTCAAATCACCAACCGTCAACTTCTCATTCAATTCGTACCCCAATTCACTATACAAATAATTGATGAATCTAGTAATCACACCACCATGAGTACACACCAACACATTATTCCCTCCGCGTTCAACGATTTCGTCCCATTCATTTTCTACCCTCTTACACAATTCTCGTTCATCTTCGCCCAAATTTCTAAAATTAGGTCCATACTCATCTAAAGCATCAGAAAGGTACATCCCCTCCACCTTCCCCATATTCCGCTCCCTCAAATTCGCAGTATATTTAACGGGACAATTCTGATGTGCCATTATTGGTTCAAGCGTCTGTCTGCATCTGTCCAAGTCGGAACATACAATATAGTCAAATGAAATCGGCGATAAATGGGAGGCAAGTATACGTGACTGGTCCACGCCGGTGTCATTTATGCTTGTGTTTAAGTGACCCTGGAGTATCTTTTGTAGGTTCTCGTTAGTTTGGCCATGACGGATGATGTATATCCTGGTACAACGTGTTTCAAATGTCATGAAGAGAAAGATTGATTGGTTTTTTTATTTTTTTTTTTTCTTCTTCTTTGTTTCTCATTTTGTGGTGTGTGCATGTGGTGCGCTATTTACAGTTCTATATTTTTTGCAATTTGTTTAAACTCTTCAAATACGTCCTTTTTGATTTTATATCCATGATCATCTGGGTTAGGAAACGTTTTTGATTTCACTTCTTGTTTATATTTCAGGACCCCATTTACACCAAGTTCATAGAATTCACTATATCGTTTGACAAATTTAGCATTACTTTCTTCTTTCATACCCAACAAATCAGAAATAACCAATACTTGACCAGAAGTGTATGGACCAGCACCTATTCCAATAGTTGGGACTTTCAAATTTTCAGTTATATATTGCGATAATTTATTAGGAATGCATTCTAAAACAATAGCGAAAACTCCTGCATTTTGTAAATTCAAACATTCTTGATATATCCTCACGGAATCTTCAACACTCCTGCCTTGCAACTTATACCCTCCCAATGAGTTATGTTTTTGAGGCGTCAACCCAACATGGCCCATCACAGGTATCCCAACAGACACGATCCTCTCAATAGTCGGTATGATCTCCTTATTCCCACCTTCGATCTTCACCGCTTGTACTTTTCCGCGCTGGACTAACTTGATACTCGTATCAATGGCCTGTTCCTTGGACTTTTCAAACGATCCAAACGGTAAATCAGCAACTAGTAAAGAATGAGAGTTCCCGCGTTGTACTGATTTCACATGGTACAAAAATTCATCAAATGTCAATTCGTTGGTGTCCTCATACCCTAATGTCGTATTAGCCAAAGAGTCTCCTATTAAATTAATATCGATTTGGGTATGTTCCAATAATTTGGATGTTATATAATCATGGGACGTCACCATCGATATAGGCTCTCCTGATTTGTAAAGTTGACGGATATCTGAAATTGTTTTTCTAGGGGCTTGAACATATGATGATTTGAGAGATGGAAAGGTGGAAAATAAACGTAATTGTCTTCTTAACATTGGTTGAAACATGTTGAGGCTCCCCGTATGGAAGAATTTTTTTTTCAGCTAATTTTTTTTATTCTTTTTCCTCTTTTTTCAATGCAACTTCCGAGGATATTTACTTTGTTCAGATACACAAAATGAAGCACCCTCGTTTAAATCCCCCAAATTCAGGAAGAAGATTACACTGCAAGATGCATATAACGCCGGCTATATTACTAATAAAAATGAGGGAGGCACGATTTTTGTTTTTTTTAATTAGAAACGACTAGCAACTCCGGATTAATTCTACTAACGCTAGAGAAATAAAAATAAAAAAAAAAAAAAAAAACTATAAAAGCGCATGGTTGGTTGCTCAATTTTTCAAAGTTTCTTCTATTCAGCTATATCCAAAATGTCACTTACTAACAATTCCTTTTTGATGAACCATACATGTTTACGTATCAAAGATCCTAAGATCTCAATTCCTTTTTATACTGAAAAGTTTGGTATGAAATTAATTGCTACTTTCCCATTCAATGATTTTACTTTGTATATGTTAAATTATGAAACTGAAGATAACAAAAATTTGAATTGGTCAGCAAGGCCAGGAGTTTTAGAATTATGTCATAATCATGGTGTTGAAAATGATGCGAATTATAAATTAAATAATGGGAATGGAGAATTGGATCGTGGATTTGGTCATATTTGTGTTTCTGTTGATAATATTGAATTATTTCAAAATCAATTATTGAATGAAGATGTCAAATTTCAAAAAAAATTAACTGATGGTAGACAAAAAAACATTGCTTTTGCTTTAGATCCTGACGGCTATTGGATTGAATTGATTGAAAATGGTATTAATAAAAATAATTCCAAAACTGATGTATCTACTTATAAATTCAATCATACAATGATTAGAGTAAAAGATCCTAAAAAATCATTAGAATTTTATCGTGATATATTAGGGTTCAAATTATTATCAACTAGAGATTTCCCAGAAGCTAAATTCACTTTATACTTTTTGGGTTATGATCACAACCCAAGTTTCAAACAAGATACAATGGATCGTGATGAACAATCTACCAGAGAGGGTATTATTGAATTGACTCATAATTATGGTACTGAATCTGATCCTGAATTCAAAGGTTACCATAATGGTAATAGCACTGAAAATGGAGCTTTACAAGGTTACGGCCATACATGTGTTAGTTGTAAAGATCCTGCTAAATTTTGTCAAGCACTAGAAGATAAATATGGTGATAAATTAGATTGGTCTTTGAAATGGGATCAAGGTAATATTAAACAAATTGCATTTATTAGAGACCCAGATGGTTATTCTATTGAAATTTTAGGACATGATTTATTTGCTGATAAAAGTAAAATTTAGTAGTAACTAGTCACAATTAAAAAAAAAAAAAAAAAAAAAGATAAAAAAGATATAAAAAAAAAAAGTTCTGTTGACTTCTGCCTTCTCTTCTTCTTCTCTCAACCAATCCGATGTTTCGTTCAATTACTTCAAGAAGGTTGTTTAATACTTCTACTATACTCCAATCCCAAGCTAAAACAAGAGTAGAACAATTAATTAAAACAAATCCAATTTTAATAGCTTCAGCAACTTGGTGTCCATATTGTAAAATAGCCAAATCTACAATTGGAGATATAACTAAAGATGCACGTATAATTGAATTGGATTTAGTTGATGATGGTCCTGAATTGTCTCAAGGATTGGTTGAATTGACTGGCCAAACAACTATTCCTAATATATTCATTGGTGGTCAACATATTGGTGGTAATTCTGAAATTCAAGATTTGAAAGCAGCTGGTAAATTAGAAAAGATTATTCAAGATGCTTTATCCAAGTAATTGGGGACTTGTCAATAAGTATTGGTAGTTGCTGTATATATATATATATATGTAGTTTGTTAGGATCGGATATAAAAGTTAATCCCAAACTTAGATTACTAATTACGTTCGGAATCACCTTTATTTTTTTCCGTTGTGTCTATCTCTCCCTCCGTTGCGTATAAATAGCAATTGACATCGCAAAATTTATTGCCACTCCCCGGTTTTTTCTTCTTACAACACTTGTACATTCTTTCTTACAAAATAAATTTATAATTCTACATCATAATGGTATCTGCTCAAGTTAAAAACAAAGTTGAACAATTGATTAAAGACAAACCAATTTTTATTGCTTCAAAAACTTATTGCCCATATTGTAAAGCTACAAAAAGTACAATTGAAGCAATCACAAAAGATGCTTATATTATTGAATTAGATGAATTAGATGATGGAGCTCAAATTCAAGAAGCATTGTTAGAAATCACTGGTCAAAGAACAGTACCTAATGTTTTTATTGGTGGTCAACATATTGGTGGTAATTCTGATGTTCAAGCTTTAAAATCATCTGATAAATTAGATGATAAAATTAAAGCTGCTTTATAAGTTTAAATAGAGTATAACTTTATTGAATATGTTTTACTAATACTTCTGTATTACTACTACTAACAGAGCGTGAAAATAACAAAAAAAAAAAAAAGTAAGAAAAAAAAAAGAAGGAAAAATTTTTAAACTTACAACCAACTATGTCAAACATTGGATTACAAGTAAGACAAGCAGTACCTTCTATTGATCCAATAGTTGCTGAGTATGCAGTTGGATATATTCAGCATGTATCGAATTCCACTGAAGATAGTGTATTATCACAACAAATTGATATATTGCAAGAAATGAATTTTATAAATGATTTATTGATTCAAGCAGGTGGTTCAAATGATAAAATCGATATATTAATTAATAATTTGTCGAAACAGTTAACTGAAAAATTAAATGAAAATATGGAAAAATTGGCACTTACTGGTGATACTTCTAAACGTTTATTGGATATTAATATTTTACAAAATAATTCTAAGAGAGATATCAATTCTTCTTTGGCTTTATTGAACAGTAGTAATGATATTGCTCATACTGGTAGACAAATGGAAAGTAGAGTTGATAAAAAGAAGTTGGAAAAACAAGAAAGAAAGATTGCTAAAAAAGTTGCAAAACGTAATAATAAATTTGTAAAATATGAAGCATCAAAATTATTAAATCAAAAACAAGAAGAAGATTATGATTCATTCTTTTTAGAAATAAATCCAATGGAGTTTGGTTCCAGTGCAGGAAAATCAAAAGATATTAAAATTGATAATTTTGATCTTTATGTTGGTGATGGTCAAAGAATTTTGAGTGAAGCTTCTTTGACTTTAGCTTATGGTAGAAGATATGGTTTAGTTGGTCAAAATGGTATTGGTAAATCGACTTTATTAAGAGCATTATCAAGAAGAGAATTAAATATCCCTAAACATATCACTATTTTACATGTTGAACAAGAAATTAGAGGTGATGATACATCAGCTATACAAAGTGTGTTGGATGCTGATGTTTGGAGAAAAAGTTTATTACAAGAAGAAACTAAAATAAATGAAAGAATTTCTGAAATTGAAAATTTAAGAAAGGAATTTGAAGAGGAATCTTTGGAAGTTAAAAAATTAGATAATGAGAGAGATGATTTGGAATCTCATTTACAAGAAATTAGTGATAAGCTTTATGAAATGGAGTCTGATAAAGCTGAAAGTAGAGCAGCGGGTATATTGTTTGGTTTAGGTTTTACCAAAGAAACTCAAACTTTACCAACTAAACAGTTTTCAGGGGGTTGGAGAATGAGATTATCATTAGCAAGAGCATTATTTTGTCAACCTGATTTATTATTATTGGATGAACCTTCAAATATGTTGGATGTTCCATCGATTACATTTTTGGCAAGATATTTACAGACTTATAAATCTACTGTATTTGTAGTATCCCATGATCGTGCATTCCTTAATGAAGTTGCAACAGATATAATTCATCAACATTCAGAAAGATTAGATTATTATAGAGGTTCTAATTTTGATTCCTTTTATGCAACTAGAGAAGAAAGAATTAAAAATCAAAAACGTGAATATGAAAGTCAATTGGCTTATAGAAAACATTTACAAGAATTTATTGATAAATTCAGATATAATGCAGCAAGAGCTCAAGAAGCTCAATCACGTATTAAAAAATTGGAAAAATTACCTGTGTTGGAACCTCCTGAAGATGAAAAAAGTGTTACTTTCAAATTTGCTGAACCTGATAGTATATCTGCACCAATATTACAATTACAAGATGTTAGTTTTGGCTATGACTCAAATAAACTATTATTTAAAGATGTTAATTTGGATGTTCAAATGGATTCAAGAATAGCTTTCTGTGGTGGTAACGGTACGGGTAAAACCACGTTATTAAAACTTATAATGGATCAAAATTCTCCGACAAGCGGTTATGTTAATAAAAATGGTAGATTAAGAATAGGATATTTTGCACAACATCATGTTGATGCCATGGATCTTACACTTTCTGCTGTATCTTGGATGTCTCAAGCGTTTCCAGGTAAAACAGATGAAGAATACAGGCGTCATTTAGGTTCTTTTGGTATTACTGGTTCATTAGGTTTACAAAAAATGCAATTATTGTCTGGTGGTCAAAAATCCAGAGTTGCATTTGCTGCTTTATGTTTGAATCAACCTCATATTTTAGTATTGGATGAGCCTTCAAATCATTTAGATACTCAAGGTTTGGATGCTTTGGCTGATGCTTTAAATAATTTTAAAGGGGGTATTTTAATGGTTTCTCATGATGTTTCAATGATTGATAGAGTTTGTAATGAAATTTGGGTTGCTGAAAATGATACTGTATTTAAATTCCCTGGTAATATTTATGATTACAAGAAACATATTCTTGAATCTGCTGATATTGCCGGTGTAGTTAGACAACATTAATAGGTTAATACATAATCCCCTGAAAAAATTCCCACTAGTGTAGCAAAATTTAGACTCCGGTTTAAAACTCGGGGTAATTAAACGACGATCCAGCCGTTGATTCATTGAAAAAAAAAAAAAAAAAAAAAATACTACCCCAATTTCTCTACTTATCCTTCGCTCAACAAATGACAATTACTCAATCCAAGCCAAAAGTTTTACTTGTCGGAGACTTTGTATACTGTCCTGGTAGATGGGACAAACTAAAAGAAATCGCGGAAATAATTCACTGTGAATCCAAGACCCGTTCTGAATTCATGAATGATCTCCAAGTCAAATACACCGACATTACTTGTATTGCACGTACATTTTTTTCGGTTGATGAAACGGGTCGTTTTGATTCTGAATTGGCCAGGTGTATGCCCCCCACTTTGAAATCAATTAGTCATTTCGGTGCTGGGTACGACCTGATCGAAGTTGACGCATTCACAAAATTGGGCATCCAAGTATCCAACGTCACGGAGCCTGTCGAAAGTCCTACTGCTGATACGGCCATTTTTTTGGTATTGGCATGCATGAGAAATTTCTTGCCGGCACGTCAAATTGTTATGGATGGCAATTGGCCAAAATATGCTCGTCAAGAATGTGGCGGTTCTGGGTTGGGCCATTCTCCTGAGGGTAAAACTGTTGGAATCTTAGGAATGGGGGGTATTGGACGAGCCATTAGGGATAGACTTAAACCATTTGGATTTCAAAAAATTCTATACTATAATAGAAAACAATTGACTCCAGAATTAGAAAACGGCGCTGAATATGTAACTGTTGATGAACTATACCAACAATCTGATGTTATTATTATTGGAATGCCATTGAATATTCATACAAGACATTTCATTAATAAAGATTCCATTTCTAAGATGAAAGATGGTGTGATCTTGGTTAATATCGCTAGAGGGGCAATCATTGATGAGAAAGAGCTTCCAGAATTGGTCAAATCAGGTAAAATCGGTGCATTTGGTGCAGATGTGTTTGAAAATGAACCCCATGTTGCACCAGAGTTATACAATTTACCAAATGTGGTTGCCTTGCCACATATGGGTGCGGATTCAATCGAAGCTCTTGCAAATATGGAATCTTGGGTTGCTGATAATGTGGAATCATATATCAAAACCGGTAAAGTAAAAACTATTGTACCAGAACAACAGAACAAATTTTAAATTTTTAAATATAAAACAATTGTGCCGTTTACTATAGTTGAATGTAGAAAATTTTTTATACTATATTTTTGCTCTATATCCTTTTCTATAAACTTCTTAATTAATCATTTGAAAGCTGAAAAAAAAAAAAAAAAAAAAAAAACTTTTCGCAGTTTTTCAATCATAAAATTTCGTAAATCTGGAATATGACTAATATATATAAAGAATATCCCCTATCCTTCCTGCCTCCCTTGTTTCTCAACTTTTTAATCCCCAATGACAACTCCATTTGGGAAAAAATTTAGAGAAAAGTATTTCTCTGGATTAGCGCCAGATATCGTCCCTGTAAACCATGGTGCATATGGCCATGTGCCTAGTCCTGTCACGGAATCTTACATTAGAAAATTCCAACAAATTAACCAATTTCCAGACCAATTTTTTCAAAGTGAAACAAAAGAAAATTACATAATTTCATTACGTAGTGTTGCTACGGTATTGAATTGTGATTATCATGATTTGGCACTTTTGGATAACGCGACAACTGGGGTGAATACCATATTACGAGGATTTCCATTTTCACCAGGTGATGTGTTTGTATATCACAGTACTTGTTTTGAAGCATGTAAAGAGACAATGAAGTTTATGCAAGATACGTATGACATCAAGTTAATAGAGATTCAACTTACATACCCTTGTACTCAATTAGATATAGTTGATAAATTCAAACAGGTGTTTCTCAAATATCGTCCCAAATTATGTTTATTTGATGTTATTTCATCAATGCCTAGTATGGTTCTTCCATATGTTGAATTGACTCAATTATGTAAGGAGTTGCAAGTCCTATCATTAATTGATGGTTCACACGCAATTGGTACAATTAATCCTAATTTAAATAAATTGGCACCCGATTTTTTTGTTTCATTGTTACATAAATGGTACTTTGTTCCTCGTCCATGTTGTGTAATGTACGTGAACTCATCGCATCATTCATTGATTCAATCGTTTCCTATTAAAAAATATACTACCGAAAAGTATGAAAATCTTTTAGTTGATAAATTTGAATTTTCGACTACGAGAAACAGTGTGCCGTTGATTGTTATTCCCGATGCCCAGTTATTCAGAGAAAATGAATGTGGAGGAGAAAAAAATATATATGGATATTGTCATGAGTTGGCAGTAAAAGTTGGCCAACGCTTGAGTACCAGATGGGAAACAAGTTATCTTTCTGATGAATCTCAAATTGCAACAATGTGCAATGTTGAAGTCCCATTTCCTGCAGATAATTGGATATCAATTGAGAAAGAAGTAACTAAACAATTAATAAAGCGAAAAGTTTGCATTCCGTGTGTGATTCACAATGGAAAGTTGTACGCGAGATTTTCAGCTCAAATTTATACTGAATTATCGGATTTTGAACATGCAGCTGACATCTTAGATGATGTACTTGAGAATTTCAGATAAACAATAATGTTCGTGTTTGTAATAGTTACTGAGTGCGAGTCTAGAACTAGAACATTTTTTTTTTTTTTTTTTGTTTTTTTTGAAATCTAAAAATAAAGTACACAGGTGTGTATGCATGTGTATATACACACGTTTCTTTTAAAATACACAATTTGAACAATAAGGCTGGGTTATAAGCTAATATCGTTTCTTTTTTCAAGTAGGTTATGCAAGTTTTTTTTAGGGAGTCATAACCAGTAAACAAATGGTCTCTGGTCTACATTCGTCAAAGTCCGTGATTGCAAAAAAAATGCTATTTTCATTTTTTTTTATAATATACAATATCCTACTTACTTTCCAACATAATGAAGAAGAAATGCAATTTCTTCTTTGAAATACAATAAGAATATAACAAAAAGCTTTTCTTGAATCCATGTATGTGGGGGGAGGGCAGTAAGAGAAGGGGAAAGAAAAACAATTGTTATTTCTTAAAATAAAAACATATTCTGGTGATATTACCAAAACTCTATAACCATCTTTTAAAAATACGTGGGAAAAAACAAGAAATAAATCCGGAAAAAAAAATAAAAAATCAATTTTTTTATTTATATTTTATACTTTTTTTTTTATTATTATTATTATTAATAGTATTAATATTATTTCTTTGAGTTGACATTTATGGGAAACCACATTGGTTAGGGTACCATCTTTGGTCGAGTGGTTGAGGGAATAAATTGTTGTAAGTTAATTTTTGGAAGTCCCATTCACCTGCAGATTCAGTTTTCCAACTCCAAAAGATCCAACCACCAGTGTATTCAAAGGCATCTAATTGAGCTTCAATGTATCTTCTAACATCATTTCTGTACCAATCTGGCCATTGAGTGATTTCTTGGAATGGTTGACAAGATCCTTTGTATGGAGCATTATCATAAGCACCTTCATAACGAGCACCTCTACGGACACCATTTAACCATTTAGCACAATCAGTTAAAGCAGCCGACCATTCACCAGCGACAGTCCAGTGATATTCTTTCTTTGTGTCCCAGCCCCAATTACAAGCAACTGAAATATGTTGGTTGATATCACGAGACAATTCACCACCAGAGAACACTTGATAATGGTGATGGTCAATAACAACATTCCATGTTTGATCATTAACTGTCAAGAAATTGTCCCAATAACCAGCTGGTTGGAATGCATCATGAAGGATAACAGGAGTAACAGATCCATGTTCTCTAAGTCTATAATAACCATCATTGTAAAATTGTTTTAATTTATTCATATCAATAGCTGGACCTAATGGTTCGTTAAGTAATTGAATACCGACAACAACATCAGCATAATTGGCACCACCATATTTGGTAAAAATTTTATCCAAAGCATTTAAAGTAACTTGAGTATTATCACCTTGTTGGAAACCAATTTGATCTCTTAAACCAGAGTTATCAAAACCATTTTGAGAGCCTGGAGCACCATGCAAATCAATCCAGACTTTAATGTTGTTGTTTCTAGCCCATTGTAAAGCTTTATCCAAATAAGCTTGTTGGCCCTGTACATATGGATCATTTGGTAACAATTCAAAAGCCCAATAACCAATTGGAATACGAACAAGATTCAAACCTAAACGCTTGATTTCTCTGAAATCATTTTCAGTAATCCAAGTGCTCCAATGTTTTTGCAACTCATTAGCAGCACCTTGTTTACCCAACATTTGAGTGTAATGATATTCATCAACTGGAACATAGGTTTCATCATTGCCATTTTTGAATGCCTCGAAAAGAGATGGAGTCATGTATGGTTCAAGAACAAACCAACCACCTAAATTGACACCTCTAACAATATCGTGATCATAATCCCAAGCTACGGTTCCGCCTCTTTTGAATTGTATGTTGGTTGTATCTTCTTTTGGGTTGGTTATAGCCACGGCATTAACCAATTGGAGTATGAATAACACAATTGATGATGATAATATTAATGATAATTGCATGTTAAGTTATATTGAATATTAATTAAAACAAAGGGGAAAATTAAAATAAATAAAAATGAAAACGACGAGTAGCACTAAATTTATAGAAAAGAAAACTAATTATAATTCTTTAATTAAATTTTGCGAATATGAATTATTAGACAACAATTAATCTGATGAGTTGTTCCACAAGTATAATAATGCTAGTTTAAAATGTGTGATTTGTTTAATGACCCGTTTATCGAAATGCACAAATATGTAATACAACTGCTAATTCTCCGAAATGAAGTTAAAAAGGAATAATAAAAGTAGTAAAAGAACTCAAGGAATAACAAGAAAATGGATTAATTTCTTTGAAGAAAAAAAAAAACATAAAATAAGAAAAACAAAGGGGTTTAAGTATAATTCATATATTTGTAAAATTGCAGTTACTTCTAAAGTGAGAGTAGACACAAATCCCAGATACAATTTTGTGTCATACGCAATTTTTTATTTTATTTTTGTTTATTTAGTATATCTGCATTGTTTCACTTGTGCAAGTAAGAATATTAAAATTATAAAAAAGAAAATCAACATTCTCTTGTTCTGATTAATCACTGCATGGATAAATACAAATATTAGCTAATCAGATAATCTAACCTTATTTAACGCACATATACACAAGTTAATTTTAGAATCTTATAAACAAAAGTAGCTCTACTTGGCCATAGTAAATTAAAATTGTGTAACATTTTATATTGAATTCTTAGAGAAAAGAGATCGGCCAATTTATGATTTAATTTCATATTTTCTCTTTGTTGTTCCCCCTTCTGTGTGTTTAAAATGTTCCGCGTCTGTCTATCTCTGCCCCCCTTGTTCCATCTTGCTAATAAATTATTCCGTGATTGATATGACATCACACATATTAACCTTTGCTCATTATGAAGAAGAAAGAAAATAAATTGTCAAATATCAATAACAAAATGATCCCACGTTTATCCTATGATTGGTTGTTTTTTCTCTCATCACTATCCATGTATTACCAATTCGGATTAACTTTAGATTGTATAAAATTTCCTCAAGGTGTTATGTAACTTTAACCTTTTCCGAATGGCTGGAAACACAAAATTGGACAACTCTGAAATAAAAATAAAATAAAATAAAAAAAAAAAAAAAAAGTGTCATGAATAGAAATGCTTGTTACGCTTAATTTGATCTACGAAGCGATAATTCCACAATAATTAAAAGAAAAAAAAAATGCTTTGTGGGTTACACGAAAAGTGTTTGTTTGTTGCTTAAATTAGCCTATTAATCTCTTTTTCTTTTTTTGTTTCTTTCTTTAGATATGTATGGTTTGGTTACTTTATTCGTACAACAAATTTCGAAAAGCACAATTAGAAATTGTTGTTTGAAAGGGGGAATACAATTTAAAGTACAAAAAATATAGTTCATGTAAACGGGGTTAAAAAATTATGGAACCGCCGCAATAATTAACAACAACTTTTTGTGTGTATCAGAAAAGAATTTCCCTTGATTCTTAAGATTGTAGCGATAACAGAATAGAAGGAAATATTTTTCTAAAACGCGTTCTACACATTAAACTGTCAAATTTGCAAGCAAAAAAGAATAGCTTATTAGAGATACTTTTAGTTAAAGTGTTTTTTTTTACCACTATCGGAATAAAATCTTGAGATATTTTAGGTCATCTAAAGGTCGTATAAATCATTAGGGAAGAGAGAGATTGCTAATTGCAAACTGGAGTAATTTTTTTTATTATTATTTTCTCCATATAAGATATTGTTTAGGACTTGTTAGTGTGGTTGCTATGGGGGGAGGGACGAGGGGGGGAGGGGTGTTAGGTAGCAAAAAAACAAATCGAAGAAAAATATAAAAATTTCTCGGCCCAACTTCGGACGTCTTGGCCGAAATATTGGTTTCAAGTAGAAATACTTCACTAATTTCATGTGACACAGACTTGAAATACACAATCTGCGTGAGCCCTCCCTTCTGAGTGTTACAAATTGGGAATGGAAAGCAACGATTGGCAATGTAACTTGCAATGCTGCACACACACCCTACTTGATCGAACCCTGATTTTCCACTAATCGAACATTCAATATGTTTATAGAGAATAGCTTTTTTTCATGAACCTAGGCAAAAAGGTGTGGAGAAGTCTATTGTTTCTTACAGGTGTTGTACAAACCCAAAAGGGTTAAATTGCAGAGCTCATAGCACAATAGACTCTACACAATATTCCTTGTTTTTTTTTGGCGTCGTTTTGAAACTTCCAAAATCTGTAAACATTGATTTTTCAATTTGTTGTTATTCAAGTTTCAAGTTTGTCATCCAATTACAATAATGTACGTAGCAGCCATTTGAGGCACTATTGCGCGGAATTTATCTGAAGCGTCCAAAAAAAAAAAAAAAAAAAAAAAAAGGTGGCGTCCCCCTCACTGGAGGGGCTTCTTACATAATTGCGACCAAAAAAAATAATTCCTGTTGCAAGGCAATGATGTCATAATCATTTTTTCCTGTTACAAGATGTGAAAAAAAAAAAAAATACTAACACTATGAATGACCATTGAATGAAAAACTATGTATTTTCATGCCTAGAAAGCTATTATTCTCTAGGCATAGTCATGGAAAAAAAGGTAGCAATGGATGTCTCCACTTTTGAGAAACCCCCTATCTTTAGGGGAAGTTTCTGAGAACTATTTAACAAAGCCACGTTTATTTTATTGTTCTATTGTTAAAAATCTTTGTAATTAGTAATTGTTGCTACTGTTTGATAAAATTTTGCTGACGAATTTGAACAAAAAAATGATCAAATTGCTGTTACATCAGAAATGCAATAAGCATTGTTAAAACTTACAAACAACATATGTTTTATTTACTGGAATAATTTTTTTGAACCTAGTATATTGATTATAATCCACATAGTTAAGTAGGTAATTTTAGTCTAATTGGAATAATGTTATAATTCTGTATACCAACAAATTCGAAACATATGGAATAATAATATGAAATGAAAGTGTCACAGCCATCTAAATTTATTTCAAACTGCCACTTTTCATTAGATTGGATTCTTAATAACATAATCTATAAATTTTGTTATACGTCCTTTTTTTGCAGCAATTAACAGGGCTATAGCCCTAAATATTTAGCTTTGCACGTGTGCACATATATAGTGTGTGTCTGTGTGAGTCTCACCACTTTGGCAAAAATAATGTTAGTGAAAAAAAAAATTATTCCATATTGTCTTCTCATTATCAACAAACTAAGAATAGTCTGCTTTGCTTAATTTGATTATCTCTAGTTAATTTCATATTACAATGTCTACTGAATCCGCTTTATCATACGCTGCTTTAATCTTGGCTGACGCCGATATCGAAATCACTTCTGAAAAATTATTAGCTTTAACCAACAAAGCTAATGTTGAAGTTGAAGGTATTTGGGCTGATTTATTCGCCAAAGCTTTAGAAGGTAAAGATTTGAAAGAATTTTTCTTCAACTTCTCTGCTGCTCCAGCTGCTGGTGCCGTTGGTGCTGCTGGTGCTGCTGCTGGTGGTGATGCTGCCGGTGAAGCTGCTGCTGAAGAAAAAGAAGAAGAAGCCAAAGAAGAATCCGATGATGACATGGGTTTCGGTTTATTCGATTAAACAGTTTAACTTTGAACAGTTCATTTGGATCTTCAATGATTGTATTATTAAGAATTTTGGGTATTTTGTATTTTTTTTTACAAAGAGATGGTTACTTATCTCTCTATAAAAACTTGATTCTTTCTATCTATATATAGGGCATCTTTGAATATACTTTTAATCTAAATTTCTGATATTAAATTGTAGGCATGTTTTGTAGTGTTTTGTTTTACCTGTCACACTTTTTACGGTTCACAAGACGTGTTTACAGTCACCACTTTAGCATGTCTACATTGTATACTTTTTCGTATCCCCTTTATATTTGACTAATATATATATAATTAAAGAAAAAAGGTAGTATATTATACATCTCCTAAACATCAACTCTCATTTATGCAAAGTTTGCTTATTTTTTAGCTTTGTCAGCTTCGGCTTCAGCCTTTTCTCTAGCTCTCTTTTCTCTGATACCTTTGAATTTTTTGTCATTTCTGGCCAATCTCAAGGTTCTGTAAGCAGTTTGTTCTGGAACTTCAACAGCTCTTAAACCAGATTCTGGAGCTGGTTGTTTAACTGGGAAAGTGACGGCAACGTCAGCTTGTTCAAAAGTGGCAACTTCAGAAGCTTTAGTCTTTTTGTCAAAGATAACCAATTTAGATTTGTATTCTTGTAATCTGGCAACGTTGGCATCAAAGGTTTCTTGAGATCTGTTTTGTCTTCTGTGGTCAACAGTAATACCAATAGTTCTGGCATATTTTGGAGTTAAACCAACAGCTTTTAATTCGGCCAAAGTGAAACCTCTACCAGCTCTAACTTTTCTGTTGTATTTGACAGTTGGGGCTCTAACAACTGGTCTCAAAGCATCGATTGGTCTTGGGGCAATCTTGGCAGCTTTTCTCAATCTAGTTTGTCTTCTTGAAGCTTTTTTACCAGCTTGGTCAAAGTGAACTTTGACTCTTTCTTGCCAGTGCTTTCTGAAGTGATTGTTCAATAATGGTAAGTTCTTTGCAATAGCCATTGTTGCTTTTTAGGTTGTACTTGAAGAAGCTTTCTTAATGAGAAAATAGATTCAATTAGAAAAATTTTCAGACTGTGCGTGAAACCAAACGAGAAACTTGGTAGTGTCCATGTGTACTAAGGGAACAAAATTACAATGCGACTAACTCATACAATCTACTTAGCACCACCAAAAATAAAAAATAAGACTGTGCGTACTGTACACAACCTAGGGCTATAGCCCTACCAATGTACAGGATTTAGTATATACGTATTTTTTTTTTCCCAATATCCCACACACACACTTACCGTGTACGCACCTTAACTATTGGAGTGTATCGCACTAACAAAACTTTTTTCAAAGGAAGGAAAATTTTTGAAATCTGACATCTTTTATTACATCAACACAATAATGTCTACCCAATCTGTTCAAGTATGTTAAAAATAAGATATAAATGAAATGGAAATAAACGTTACATATTGTTCAAGACAGCAAGATCGATACATGGAGAAGATCTAATGAGTTGTAATGACCAGTTTTGCATAGATTGAAATAAAGAATTAGAGGAGAGTCCACCGTAGATGGAGAACTTAGAAATTGATAATAGACAGACTGTTTTTTCAAGAAGTGTATAAACAAGTAACATCCATACATTTACACGAATAAATTTTACTAACTAATTTTTTCTTAGACTTTTGGTAAAAAGAAGACTGCCACTGCCGTTGCTCATGTTAAAGCCGGTAAAGGTTTAATCAAAGTCAACGGTTCTCCAATCACCTTGGTTCAACCAGAAATTTTAAGATTCAAAGTCTACGAACCATTAACTTTAGTTGGTTTAGACAAATTTCAAGGAATTGACATCAGAGTTAAAGTCACTGGTGGTGGTCACGTTTCCCAAGTTTACGCCATCAGACAAGCCATTGCCAAAGGTTTGGTTGCTTACCACCAAAAATACGTTGACGAAGCTTCTAAAAACGAATTAAAGAAAATCTTTGCTTCTTACGACAAAACCTTGTTAGTTGCTGACTCAAGAAGAATGGAACCAAAGAAATTTGGTGGTCGTGGTGCCAGAGCAAGATTCCAAAAATCTTACCGTTAAGAAGGTTATTGTTTTGTTGTTTACAGCATAAAAATTTTGTACATTACCAATCCAATATAAATCAAATCAGAATAAAAAAAATCACGTATTTTTAGAAAAATATCGTTTTTTGAACGGGTACTTTTCTTTGATCTTTTAATATATAAACGAAAAACATAAAGGATGAAATGTTTCATTGTAGAGTATAGAGCGCAATTAAACGTAAGCTATATTGAATAACTGATAGGCTTGAAATTGTAGTCGACTCGGTTTGCCCACTTTAAGTACTTACTGGCTGTATCGTATGTTCTACTTCATACATTACTAAACCCTTCGAGGTCATTCGATAATTCCACATATAGCTGCAAAAATCATCTCAAAAAATGTCGTGAGAAAATAAAAAAAAAAAAAAAATTCTATTCACATACACTTTTAACCACATGTGCACTTGATACGTCTAACACCACAACAATAACCACTTTTCTTATTTTTTTTTTTTAAAAAAAACAAAAATAATCCTACCTAACAGCAAAATTTCATGATTAAAGGACAGTCAGTGAAGTTAGTCCATGAACAACCAAACACAGAGAATACTATTCCCTACACTCTATATCAAGCATCATCACCAAAGTTTAACTTTGTCGAAGAAGACAAATTTATAATATATGCTGGTGGAAATAGATACACTATATCAACAGACAATAGCAACTATGATTTGAGTAATTCCGTATCCATTTTTGTTTTGAATGTAGGTTTGATAATCTGGTTAAACAAAGACAACGTGGGAGTGGAAATATCTTATCGAAACATCATATTCCATGGCATTAATGAAGATTCTATATACTTGAGTATTGAAGAGAACTCCATAATTGGAAATAACATTACCATCAAATGTAGCTCTATGGTTAGTGACAATTTGAACCCGTTATTGAATAATATACCTCCAAGTTTGCAAGATATGTATGATGCAATATCCAATGTTTCAGAGTTATATCCCAATGAATCCGATGATGACTATAGCGATGAGAGATCTACTGATCTACCCGCGTTAGATATATCTCAAGTAAATACAGAATCAGAGAATAATTCCCCGAAAGAAATGAATAATTCAGGACAAGCTGATGATTTAGATGATAATATCAATGATAGTTTAGATACTCTTGGTGTCGTTGCTGGAATGAATGTAGATGTCGGATTTGCTCCAGTAGCTGGTATAAAAACTAAACGACGCGAATCAGATGATTATGATGGTTATGGTCAATCTAAAAAATACAAAAACACATAGACTATTTATGGAACAACACTGTATATGATGTAATCCTCTTTTTTCTTCCCCACAGTAAAACTCTACAAGTCGGTCCAAACCAATCTTTTCCCTGAACTTACACATTCCGGTATGTTAATTTCTGCATGAAACAAAGATATAGTTATGTGGTCCTATTTACGGTAGTTAGTGAAGAACAACAGTTACACACACACACACACACACATATATATATCAATCGCGAAAATGACAACGCTCGGAGAACCAAACAAAAAAAAAATTTGATAAATCGCATAACTTTCCTGAACTCTACTCATCTTTCTTTCATTCTCTAAAGAACCGTACTTTTGCTTAATACCGAGTTTTATTGCATTTATACAAAGAATGAAAACCGCAGAAGAAATACTGAATTTTAGGGCACATTTTTTAAAATTGGGCCAGGGGCATATAATAGACAAGAGCAATGACTTGTTTTGGAACAAGTTTTGGCAAACACCTACGTGTGCAAATGATGTGTATGAAGCAATTACAGTGAATGATGTTAAGAAGGTTGTTCAACAAAATTTAATGAATGTAATACAATTACTACATCAATTATGTTACAGGATAATATCCACTAATAAAGATGAAGAAACGTCGGGCATGACCGATAGAGAAGCCATAGAGCTATTGAATTGTAGTAGGTTCTTAAACAAAATATTGCCTTTTGTTTTCGAATTGCCAAACTATTTCAAATTATTGGAGATTGAGATTTTCTGGAATAATGAATTTGATCCAATAACATGCCTAAAGAATTTACGAGAGCCTGAAGATGAGGAAGAAAGTATGGAATATGAACTTAATAGACCAGTCATTAACTCAGATCATGTTGCAGATAGTCTAGCTGTACAACTAATATCGAACTTAGTCAACTTACTATTTATTAAAAATTTCACAGTTTCTGGAACAATGAACGGAAGTCGCAAATTATTATCTATATGGGAGCCAGGAATTGGCAACTCCTCAAAGTATATGGAACCAAATTTGATAATAGATAGTAATCGATCGGAAATATTAAAACTTCTATTGACACTTTGTTCGACTTCATTTTATCAACAAATTCCAGCTGTTATAGGTCATGGATCTAAATTTCTTACAGTGTTGGTTACTTTGACTCCCAAAATGGAACTATTGACATTAGTTTCTTCATTACTAAATATTGCTTGCAGGTCATCACGGTCTCTACCTTCAGAAAACGGATTGGTTCTAGCCAAAACAGAGTACAATGAAATTCGTCACCTATGTGTAACTTATTCTTTTCAATTGTTAACTTTGATGACTGTGTATCCACTTCCTCTGAAATCTGAATTAAAATTTTTAACAGAAAGTGGATTGAGTCCCAAACCTTACAATATGGTTCGTATTTATATGGGAAAAATACATAAAGAAAATGAGTTACTATTTATTGCTTCTTCGTTGATTAATATATTACGAACACCATTACGATTAGCGAGAGACCAAGAACTGGATACTTTTTCAATTTTAAAAGCAGGAGCAGATAGTCTGAGACCATCATTGTGGAGTTTAGAAGCGGCAATGCTAATATGGGAATTACTTCAATGTAACAAAAACTTTGCTAAAATAATTGGCAAAAAGTTCATATCCGAGCTTATGGTAGTATTATTATACTATGTTTTTGCTTATAACCATCAAAGACAACATAAAAACTTGGTATTTGTATGTGCATATCTCCTGTTGTATTTATCATCCATGCAAGACTTAGAACCTTTATTTGTACCATTGAGTTCATCATCAAGTTTATTAGACTTTTACACCTCATTACCTGCCATATTTAAATTAGCAATAACACCAACCACGACCCGAGACTTTTTAATCTGTCAAACTTGCAATATGCTTATAAATAGTACTGCCAATTCCACACAGACAACTGCATCCAATTACCTTTTGAATTCACAACTATTACCTGAACTATTATTAAAGACAATGGTTGAAGTTTTATACAATTTGATACCAAGAGTTTCAGAAAATGACACACCAGTACCCAAAATAGACAAATCAAAAAAGCTTAATAATCTCAATCCAAGAGGTGGAATTTCATATCAATCATCATCATTAGTCACTCAATTAATTGGGACTCTTACCAAGAAAGATTTTTTATTGGCTAAGGCATTTCATGCCGATCTAGTTGCACTTCTAGTAAGAGCTGTATGTACCGCTGTAATCAAATATCCCGTACCATCTAGGATGTTATTATTTTGCATTTTGAAAAATGAAAAGGTATACGACGAACTTTGGAACACGATTTTTAGTTTTAGCAGCGTATTTTTTAAAGGGAACTCATTGACTAGCATTGAAGATAAGATAGAGGAACAGCCAACTAACCTAGAAAATGAAGCAATCATTCAAATTCCAATTCCAAATAATAGTTGTCAAGAAGACACTAATGTGCCAGTACCTACAGAAACAGAGAACATTGAAGCATCCTTGAGACCCAGTTTACCAACAGGGATGTCATTTAAAGCAAGGGAAAAGTTAAAAAAGGAAAGTCCTTTGGGGAAGACTTGGGCAGGAAATGTCTCATTAGCTATTATATTAACTATTATTTTACCTCATTTGAAAATAATTTTAAAAGATGCCACTCCTCGAGTTGGTCCACCAACTATTGATAGTTTTGATTTGGTTGAGCGAATAGGTAATGCTCAATTTGATAAAGTGATTGAAGAGAACAAATCACAGATTCATTATGATTTATTGCCCGAGACTCCTTTGGATCTCTTGAAGTTTAATTGGAGTCATCTTTCCTTGGGTTGGTATATTTCTTTGCTTTATGGACAAATATACAATAGTGGAGATCAAGTCAGGATATACGCAGGTAATGCAATCACCAGCAAGATTGTAAAAAACTTGACCAGTGGTGTTAGTAAAATTGCACTGAATTGGACCAGTTTCTTGAAACAAGATACATCACAATCCAGTCTACCTAATATAGATGAGAATTTGGAATGGGTAAACAATTCATTGAGTAATGTCAATACTTTCATGGGTACAGATGTAATATTATTTAAAGTTGAAAGTGCAACTAAAGATGGATTTTTTGCTAATTTGAATTCAAAGTTCATGTCCAATTATGCTCAAAATGGGGTGAATACTAACCCAGTTTTAAATCAATACCAAGCTGTTCCTTCTACACCTGGCGGATTAACTGATATTGGAAAACGTTTCAGTGAGTTCAGAATTAGTAATGGTACTAATATCAGATCGATGGGATCATCGCCAGCTGGCTCTGCACTTTCAACACCAGTAGAAGAACAAGAAATGTATTTCCCAAAAAGAAACTTTAGAAATTCGGTTACAAGTCTACATTCCTTAAACACATTGAATAGAACTAGAAGCAATACTCCTAGAAATTCAATAAGTCAATAATAATAATAATAATAAAAAAAAAAATAAAACCAATTTTGTCTATAATTAGATTCTAAATATACACGTCCTAACATTACCTTCTTCTTCTTCCTTTACTCTGTACTAACTCAAATCCGTCATCGTCAACTATTGGTCCATTAAGTTCAGGAGCTTGCTCAGGTTCATCGACTTCCATTCCATCATCACCATCACCATAACCATCACCTTCTTCTTCTTCCTTCTCATCTTCTTCGTCGCTACTCACATCTGGATTATTAGGATCACTTTCAACATGGACTTTATTCGTACTTGAATTGTTTTGCTTGTTCTGCCATTTTTCATACATCTGATCTATCAAATTGTAATTTTCCACCATCACGTCTCTGTATAATTTTATAATCAAATTACCAATCTCCAATGCTGAATCATTTTCAACTTGTGTATCAAATTCATCAACCATAGCAAATAGTAAAGTTTCTTCAACCAACTGAATATCCACAACTGATGACTCACCAAATAAATCAATAACCACTCCTGATATCCAATCCCTTTTCTCTGATGATTTGGGTCCTCCCCAAAGATTATCCACTGCAGTTGTTAATTCTTCCCATTTGTAAATCGCCATGCACACCCCCAATTCAAACTTGGCTTGTTGCTTTGGATCGGAAAATGTTAATGTACCGTTTTCTACTTCAACGTAGTCTGTTGGATCTATAGTGGTTGACATTGTTATGGTTAATGAGATTGGTATTGAAATTTTTTTTTTTTTTTTTTTATTTTATTTTGCTACATCTCATCTTCTGTATAGGAATTACACAAAGGTCTATAAAAATTGAGATATTGAATCGTCTTTCTTTAATACCGAAATAACTTCTTCTTGAGATACATTTAACTGTACTGGCTTTGATCTTTCACCCGCTATATTATGTTGGGTGATTATTCCAGCTTCGAGTAACTCAGTGACAATTTGCTTGAAAAAATGTATTCTCAAATTTGGTATAACGACTTCGTTTTCATCATGGGTTACCTTATCTGTGTACAAAATATCAAACACACTCAACCCATCCTTATTTTTCGGATCAGTGGTCATTGCTAATGAATTCTTCATCTCATCAATGATATCACCTAATTTATTTTCAGCTAACCCAGTTCTTCTTGATCTTCTGAGTATCGAAGCCAATACCAACTTAGACGAAAATGGTAGCGATGATATGTATTGTGCCAAAGGTGAATTAATAGTTTCATTAACAGCAGCAGAGATGTGAGAAATCAATACTTTGTAGACTCCGCTACTATCTTTCTCATTGTGCAAATATTCTGCCTCGGCGATTTCAACTGCTCGACGACAAATTGCCAATGCTCTACGTGCATCACCACTAACACTTGCAACTTTTCTCGAAGCAAAACCAACTGCATCTGTTGTAATGTCCACTTTTAGACGATTTTGCTGAGTAATCATTTCTAATCGATGTGTGATAATTTCACCCAATTGCTGGAATGTATACCCCTTGAATTGAATTCTTCTCAAACCTAAACGAGATGATATTTTATTGGACAACATTCTTTCAGGTAAATCCATTGTATTTGCTACTGCAATAACAATCAACTTAGAGGTATCATACGTTGGCCAATTAAAAAAATTATACATGACATTCTGTTTTTTTGTAGCAATCTGATCTAATTCATCCATTAAAACTACCAACGGTTGTCTATTCTCGTCTTTTTTTTTGAAATATTCTTCCAATACCAACGCTGCGTTTGATGGGCTCATTCTATCACCACTGATATATCGCCAAAGCTCTTCGTATGCTGCATTGGGATTTAGTAGCTTTAACCCATTCAACTCCAAATAACCAAAAGGTAAAACTTCACCCCTGGAACTAGAATCTCTCATCTGTTCAATGACATCCTTGATTGTAGCCGTTTTACCCATTCCTGGAACACCACTCACATATACACAACAACCTGTCTGTTCATTAACAGCCGACTCCAAATTCATGTAAATCATTGCAAATTCATCTTCTCTACCTGGCATTGCATTCAACTTTTGCGAAGTATGTAGCCTTTTTTTAGTTTCCTTGAATGCTTGTGATGTAGGATCTATAAATTCTTTTGGTACCTTTTTCGTTGGAGATAAAAAAACAGGCAATGTGCCTGGGTTGGCCTTCTGCCGTGCTTTTTTAGGTAACGGAACAATTGAATATATATCTTCTATGCCTTTCTTTTTTGTCTTCCGTGTAGTAATTGATTTGGCTTTTTTGGGACTTTTAGTCTTGCTTTTCTTCTTTTTGTCTAATTCTTCTTCTGCATCAAAACTTAATTCCTTATCTAAAATATTTTCTTCAATATCTTCATCAGATGCTGCCTCATATTCTTCCAGTGACTCATCAGATGGCACCAACTTAAAATTGTCATCAGCGTCTGAACGGTCTTGATCTTCAGGAGGAGTTTCCATTGCTGTGCTATTGCTTAATGCACGCTTTTTTGTAGGGGGTTTTACAGTCTTATTCTCTTTGACAGGTGACTTCTGTCTCTTTGTTAAACGTTTTTCTGAATTATTTGTTGCCTCATTCAATTCAAAATGCATATATTTAATCTGCGTAATTGCATTTCCTGGATTCTCAAGAAATGAATTATAAAATTCTTTGTAGTCAATAATGTCACTAATATTTCCTTCAATCGTAGCACGCTTGACTAAAAATGTATCTTGCGAATTTGATTCATCTATGATAACTTCCTTAAATTGGTCCTCTGACAAAAAGTTCACATGTCTAACAATATCACTAATTTCAATCTCACTTTTAAATGGAGTTAAAAATAGTTCATTCTCCTGAACAGAGTTTGCATGTACGCCTTTGCCGGGTGTTGACAACCAGTTGACAACTACTTCAATTGGCAAGGTATTTCCAAACTTGATGTCCACAATAAGGCAATAACTTGTGTTTGAACCCTCAATTGCTTTAGGATCAAGAGCTTCGACCGAATCCCCAACTTTAAATTCTTCATTGTCAGTTGTCCTAGTTAGAATTATCGTTGGTCCAGTGTTGGTTGATCCATTCAGTCTCAGACTACCTTTTCTTGTAGATCTTTGTCTCTTTCCTCTTGTTGAACTGTCAGTAGGGCCGTCCAGATTAACCAGTGATTCAGAGTAAGTCCACCCCTTCGGAAGCTTGATCATTTTTGTTGTTGAGTTTCGGTGGTTTAAGTGGAACAATTTTTTTTTTTTTCGTAAATCTGCACAATACACACACAGACACTCATACTCATACACACACGTCTTTAATGGAACCTTTCAATGATATTAACAATAGTACTCACACAACTATAAACCCTATATGATTAGCAACAACATCAACCCAGTTGATTATTATCCAGCTTCTCTATTTATAGATCAATATTGGCTCTCCCACATTAACGATTTCATCGAGATTCAATTTCAAATCGAATGCTTTCGATAGTATTATTTTGAATATTTTCTGAACATTTATAGAATGACTAGTGGAACAGAACACCACTGGCGCTTTCATTGCGGTTCCAAATTTTTTCGCTTGTTGAGTGATCTCTATTTGATCTTGAAATGATAAATCTATGAATTGATCGTATTTTGTACCAACTAGGAACGGAATCGCTGTTTTATTAAAACCTCTAACTTGTCTGTACCATTCCTTTATTGAATTCAATGTTGATTTTCTAGTTAGATCAAACATAAATAATATAGCCACCGCATCATTCGATACCAATGGCAACATGTTGATGAATTCTTTCTGACCACCTAAATCCCATATTGAAAAGGTTATCGTTGTGTTTCGAATTTGTATTTTCTTATCCATAAAGTTTACTCCTAGTGTTTGAATATAATCTTCATCAAAATTTCCCTCTACATATTTCACCATTAGTGATGTTTTACCAATTTGTGAATCGCCAATTAATCCAATCTTTAATGCGACTCTAAAAAATCACGTTAGTATTAAGGCCTTCAATCTTAAAAGGTCTATGACATACTGGTTGTTTTGATCTTGTTGATTGTCTTGCTCCATTATTTAGTGTCTCCGATACGTGTTTATAGTTTTGAGTTTTTGATTTTGTTGAATGGTGAGATTGTTAAATTCACTGTCAAAATTTTATTATATTTGTTTGTTTACATTTTGGTTTCAGGAGTACGACCACATACGACATAAAATTAATGTTTGTCGTCTAAAATGTCGTACATTTTTAAGTAGGGCTGTAGCCCTAGTCACATGATTAGAAATAAATGCTCTAGTGATGACTATAACTCATAAATATTTTTCTCCTGCACAATAGCTGTTTGTATTGATGCACACGCATTTTCACTAACAATTCTTTTTTTTTCTCGTTACTGCTGTCTTAACTATGGAAGTCGCATTAACTTTAGTGCAAAATAGAGTTCCCATACACAGTCTGTTCACACAGTCTCTCTCATACTACTGAAAATTTCAAATTTTTTTATTAAGGAAATTTTTTTTTTTTTTTTACATTTTCTTACTTGTTATATATTATCACCAACTCAAGTACATAATGGCTGTCGGTAAGAACAAGAGATTGTCTAAAGGAAAGAAAGGTTTAAAAAAGAAGGTCGTTGACCCATTCACCAGAAAAGATTGGTTTGACATTAAAGCCCCAACCACTTTTGAAAACAGAAACGTTGGTAAAACTTTAATCAACAGATCTACCGGTTTAAAAAACGCCGCTGATGGCTTGAAAGGTAGAGTCTTTGAAGTTTGTTTAGCTGACTTACAAGGTTCTGAAGACCACTCTTTCAGAAAAGTCAAATTGAGAGTTGATGAAGTTCAAGGTAAAAACTTGTTGACCAACTTCCACGGTTTGGACTTTACTTCCGATAAATTAAGATCATTGGTTAGAAAATGGCAATCATTGGTTGAAGCTAACGTTACTGTCAAAACTTCTGATGATTACGTTTTGAGAGTTTTCGCTATTGCTTTCACTAGCAGACAACAAAACCAAATCAAAAAGACCACTTACGCTCAATCTTCTAAATTGAGAGAAGTCAGAAAAAAGATGATTGAAATTATGCAAAGAGAAGTTTCTAACTGTACTTTAGCTCAATTAACTTCCAAATTGATTCCAGAAGTTATTGGCCGTGAAATTGCTAAATCTACTCAAACCATCTTCCCATTACAAAACGTTCACATCAGAAAAGTTAAATTGTTGAAACAACCAAAATTCGATTTGGGTTCATTATTGGCTTTGCACGGTGAAGGTTCCGGCGAAGAAAAAGGTAAGAAAGTTTCTTCTGGTTTCAAAGATGTTGTTTTAGAATCTGTTTAAAGAGAGTCAATCAGTGTTTTTTCTAGTGTATAATATAGCTTTCTCTCTTGTAACGTTTTCAAATAATAGCATTTTCTTTTAGGTTTCTATTTTATTATTGTATAAAAAGGAATATAATGAAAAATATATAAATATAAGTAATATAAACAGGGGTTAAGTTTGGAGAAGTGTAAATTTGTTTTTGTTAAAATTTTGCAACATTTTGGCACTAATATTTTAATAGAGAGAGACTTTCTGGCAATTGTTGTTAAATTGCATGGTGTTAATGTCATAAAGATTGCTGTTCAAACTAAATTAATTTTCACTACATTAGAAATAATGGATTAGGGTGTAACGGGTCAATTCAGATCTTCGCTATACACTCTGTATCCTCATGTGCAAATCGAAACATGATCTTCTTTATTTTATTTTATTTTATTTTATTTTTTTATTCACAACATCTATATAACTCATATCAAGTAGGGAAATCTTGATAAACTTGTAGAGACATTTAAATAGCAATGTGAAATTAATGCGCTATGTTTTTGTCTATTATTTATGCTGTACCTTGATAGAAGCAAACCAACGTGAACTTACACAAAGTCACACTAGCGCACACACACACACACACACACACAGATTAGAAACAAAATGAAATTTGAGAATTCTTTAGTATCTATTTTTCTAAAAAACAGCAAGTTTACAACAAGAATCTATTTTTCTCCCTTTTTCTTTTCTTATAATTTTAGCTTATAATATCAATTGATTAGATTGCACAATTAACGATACTCAAGACAATGAGTTCCTCTAGTCGAGTATGTTACTTACACGAATAATTCGTCGATGACCTGGCGAATACAACCCTTCCCAGGGCCAGAGTTTGAAATTAAATTGAATTCCCCAAAAATCATTCTACTAACACTCTTACAGTCAGAAGCACAAAAAAAGGATAAACCGACACCACGCAATGAAGCTGGTGCAGTTTCCAATAAAGAAGATGTGGATAAATTTAACGAAAAAGCAAGTTCTGATATAAACAAACAAACGGCCAATTTCAAAGGAACCATTGGTCTGTCAAAACCACCTGCTCAAGCACCACCTGAGATCCCTAAAAAAGGGAAACCGAGTATTAGGAAAAACACAACTTTCTCATGGCAAGCAGTTGGTGGGTGGGATACTAAAGATAGCTCAAACAAGAAGAATTTATTAAAATCATCTAAAAAAATTGAAGGTTATATTATTGATCATTTTTACGGTGATTGGTATTGGAATTGTGTTCTTATTGTTGGAACCTGTTTCTTTTCGTGGGCTCTAGCAAGACTTAATTTTGGTATTTTATCCTTGGGACTTGTTTTGATATTCACTAACTCAGTATACCACAGTGAAATGCGAAGATTTAACCGTAACATCAGAGATGATTTGAAAAGAGCTAAAGCAGATAACCGTTTGGCAAATGAATTGGAAACTATGGAATGGATGAATTCCTTTTTAGATAAATTCTGGGTTATTTATATGCCAGCATTTTCTGAAATGGTCATGTTCCAAGCCAATGAAATTTTAAAAGACCAAGCACCTGGATTTGGTATTCAAGGATTATCTTTAGATGAATTCACTTTAGGTTCCAAGGCTCCAAGAGTCGATTCTATAAAATCTTATAGCAAATCAAAACAAGACACTATTGAAATGGATTGGGCTTTTTCGTTTGCCCCAAATGATACTGATGATATGACTAGAAATGAAATTAAGAGAAAGATTGATCCAAAAGTTGCCCTTGGTGTAACTATTGGTAAAGCTTTTGTTTCCAAAACATTACCTGTTTTAGTTGAAGATATGACTTTTGTTGGTAGAATGAAAATAAGATTGAGACTTTCACAAAATTTTCCACACGTGAAAATGGTTTCTGTTCAATTTTTAGAAGCTCCAGATATTGATTATGCGTTGAAGCCAGTTGGTGGTGACACTTTAGGTATTGATGTAATGTCCTTTATTCCTGGATTGTCCAAATTTGTTAAAAGTATTATTCATTCTACCTTGAGACCAATGTTTTACGCACCTAATTGGTTTGATGTTGATGTTGAAGAAATAATGGCTGCTCAATCTAATGACTCGATTGGTGTTCTTGAAGTTACCGTTAAACGTTGTAGAAAATTGAAAACTGGTTCCACAACAAAACCAAAGAGTCTTAACCCATATGTTCAAATTAAAGTTAGTAACAATCCCAAAATTGATGAAAGAACCAAAACAAAAAAATTGGTTAACGATCCTGTTTTTATGGAAACTAAAACAATTTTGGTTAATCAATTGGAACAGAATTTTTTGAATTTCAATGTCTACAATTTAATTGAAGATCAAGCTGATGATGCATTAATTGGTAATTGTGAATTTGGTTTAGCTGAAATGTTGCAAAATCAATATGTTCAAGGAATTAGCAAGAACCTTATGGAAGGTGGTAAAGTTGTCGGTAAAGTTGAATTGGACATTAAATACTTCCCAACTATTCAACCAACTACTTTTGAAGACGGATCTAAAGAAACTATCACTGATAGCGAAATTGGTATAATGAAATTGACATTACACGAAGCAAGAGATTTGGATATTTCTCAATCAGCTATTGGTTTATTGAATCCTTATGCCGAAATGTATGTCAATAATGAATTAGTCAGAACGTGTCGTAGATTGAGACAAACAAATGAACCTGGTTGGAATGAATCTTTTGAAAGTTTAATTACTCAACAATCAGAAACATCTATTCAAATTTTAGTCAGAGATTCTGTCGATTCTTCAATTGTTGCCAATTTGGAAGTCAATTTGCAAGATGTTGTTTTTGAATCACTGAGGGGACAACAATGGTTTACTGCTCCTCCTCTCACCAAAGATGGTCCAGCTCCAAAGATTAGACTTAGTACAGGATGGAAACCATTGGCTATTGATGAAGCCACTAGTTCAAAAGTGATTACGAATGCCCCTATTGGTGGTATCAGATTACATTTGAGAGGAGCCAAAGGCCTCAAAAACTTGGAATCTGTTGGTTATGTGGATCCATATGTTAAAGTCTTATTGAATGGGAAATTGAGAGCTAAAACGGTCACTTTTGCAGAAACTGTTAATCCTGAATGGGATACAGTTTATTTTTTGCCTGTTTCAAACGAGCATCAACATTTCTTGCTTCAAATTATGGATGCTGAACCAGAAGGTAAAGATAGATCTTTAGGTACTGGTGCTGTTAACATTGCCGACTTTTTGAGAAAAAATGAAGAAGGTTATTTCTTGGGTTATGATGGTGCCGATGAAATTATTGAACAGCCAGTTTTATTTAACACTGAACCAGTTGGTTCTATTTTCTATTCTGTTTCCTTTTTCCCAACTATTCCAATGTATTCTTTGTCACAAATTCACAACAAGAGAGAATATCATGAAGAATTGGTGAAAAAAGAAGAAAAGGAAAAGGAAAGATATGCTAGAGAAGAAAAGATGTATAAAGAAAATCCAGATGAATTTGAATGGATAGAAATTAATGAACACAATGTTAAGGAACCACCAAAGATTGAATTAAGATTAGAAGATGCTATCAAATATAGAGCTGGTGATATGGTTGTGCATGTTTTAGGTGGTCACTTTGATACATCAGATGTATATGTCCATGTTTTGTTTGATGAACATGCTTTTCCATCTGGTGTTTCTTCACTTACTGAAGGTAAAAAATTGGTGACTTCTTTCAGTGGTGAGACTTTTGTTCGTGATTTACCTAATTCTAAATTAATTTTTAGAGTTGCTAACGTTGTTGAAGTTACTGATGAAAGTCAAGTCATTGTTGAAAAGATTTACAACACCATTGATATTTATGAGAAATCATTTGAAAAACCAATTGCATTGAATCTCGGTAAGCGTAACAATATTGATGTTCAATTAGAATTTATTCCATCTAACGCCAAATTGGCACCATTAGATACTATTTTGGATGTTGGTAAAGTTAAATTAGAAATCATTGGTGCAGAAAACTTGAAATCAGTTGATACCAATGGTAAATCTGATCCATTATGTGCCATTCAAGTTGATGGTGTACAAGTATACAGAACTGATAAAAAGAGAAAAACATTGGATCCAGTTTGGAATGAATCTGTGGAATTCCCAATGCTATCAAGATCCAGACAAATTTTATTGGTTGAGGTTTATGATTGGGATTATACTCATGATGATGAATTATTAGGTATTGCAAATCTTGATCTCTCCAATATTCCAGCATTAACCACTACTCCGTTTTCAGTTAATTTGGATACTCAAGGTAAAGTTAACTTAAGAGCTACTTTTTTCCCAGAATATATCAGACCACCGTTAAATTGCAAATCTGTTTTGCCTGTTGATATTGGCGCAATCACCACATCTGGCGGTAAAGCAGTTGGAGAAGCAGCCGGTGCTGTTGGTGGTGCTCTTGGTACAGCCGCAGACCATGCAAAAAGTGGTGGCTTCCTCAAGAATTTTAAGAGCAAAAGACATAGGGGTGGTAAAAATGGAGAAGATGAAACATCATCTCTTGCACCAAGTTCCACTAGCCGTTCAAAGAACTCTTATGATGGTGGTAAACGTAGTGGTGAACATGAAAATGGAAAAACTAGTGGTGAAGTTGGTAGAGGTAGTGAAGATGGAAATAAATCAAATTTGAAACCCGATATACCAGAGGAAGAAAAAGAATTGAGGGAAGAACAAGGTGAAGAAATTGAAAGTATTGCTGCAGTTCCAAATATTCGGGAACAGCATCTTCCACCTCCACAACAACCTTTTGTTCCAGAAAATAACAAAGGTCATTTTAGAAATGTTAGTAATGCAACTGGCACTGATGCTTCAAGTTTTGTAGCTAGTATCAATGGCTCAGATGCAATTCCCGGTAGATTGACTATCGTTGAGGCACTTTTTCCAGCTGGTGACAATTTAGAAGTTAAAGCATGTTTGAAAACTTCAACAAAAGAGAAGCTGTTGATAAAAACAAGAAACACTAAATATGACAAGAATACTAGTTCATATAAATGGAGTGAAAGTATTCCTTTTAAGAGTGCTCCTAGTGGTTCTATTTTGATACAAGTGAGAGAACATCATACATTTGGTAAGAATGTAGTTTTAGGTGAAGTTGCATTAGAATTACAACAATATCTTAATGTTAGTGAGAATATTACATTACCAATAGGATCTGGTGAAATAGTTATTAACCTTAAGTATTTCAATTGATACTAAGTTTGATTTTTATATGTATTGTTTATTTTGTACTTTAATAAGTGTATATTTAAAAGTTAAGAGAATGCTGCAAAAAAAAAGAGTTTTGTAGCTACCAGACATCTAGGGCTATAGCCCTAGTAGTGTGTATACAGACACTAGTATTTTTTTCACTTTTTTTTTTCTCTCTTTCTCCCTCTGTTACTCTCTTACTGTTAGCAATACAATAGTAATAATTTTTTTTTTTTTAGTGCGATATTCCCTGTGTGTGAGTCTGTCTCTCTCTCTCTCTCATAGTAGTAGCTCTTCTATACAGTCTTTCTTACACTTTCGCACAATACTAGCAAAAGAAAAAAAAAGCTTTTTTGCAAAATTTATTCTTACATTTCATTTAATACCAACATTAATATAGAGTCAAAAATGAGTTCAGTCGTATGTTAACAGATATCAAAAAGAGAAAGAAATGGAAATAAAGACGACGATAGATATAATATAGTGGGATGTATTGAAATTTATGGACTGGGATTCAGTTTTTGAAAATTGTTCAATGAGTTGGATGTTGTGAAAAGATTTACAACATTGAATGATCACAGAGACTTTCCTTTTCCCATGAAGACTATCAAGTTGTTTATTTCTAGTTACGAAATTTGAATTAATGTACTAACTTCCTTTTAGGCTCCAAAGTGGTACCAATCAGAAGACGTTCCAGCTTCAAGACAAGCTAGAAAAACTGCCCGTCCACAAAAATTACGTGCCTCTTTAGTCCCAGGTACCGTTTTAATTTTGTTAGCTGGTAGATTCAGAGGTAAGAGAGTTGTTTACTTGAAGAACTTAGAAGACAACACTTTATTAGTTTCTGGACCATTCAAAGTTAATGGTGTTCCATTGAGAAGAGTTAATGCTAGATATGTTATTGCTACTTCTACCCAAGTCAATGTTTCTGGTGTTGATGTCTCTAAATTCAACGTTGAATATTTCGCTAGAGAAAAATCATCAAAATCTAAAAAATCAGAAGCTGATTTATTCAATGAAGCTCAACCAAAGAAAGAAATTAAAGCTGAAAGAGTTGCTGATCAAAAATCAGTCGATGCTTCCTTGTTGGCTGAAATTAAAAAGACTCCATTATTGAAACAATACTTGGCTGCTTCTTTCTCTTTGAAGAACGGTGACAGACCACACTTGTTAAAATTCTAATTTTGGGAGATAATAAATAAGTAAATAAAACAAAAAATTAGCTATAATAACATGTTCATGATAAATATAACTATATGGCTACGAGCGAGGGCAAGAGAAGAAACATTCGGGAGTCTTGCAAATTTTTCTTTAGTCTTTAACGTGTCACTGTAGTAATAAATATTTCCTTTAATCGGTGTAACTTATTTTTTATTATTCATTTTGTATATTTAATGCATAAAAACGTAAAACTATCATCCATCAACTTCGATACAATTTTTAAGTTCGTGATTCCCTAGTCGTGTCTTTTGTGACAAGGATATTTTCTGTATAGTCATGTTTTACAAAGATATGGAACTACAAAAAAAAAAAAAATAAAAAAGCAACGGGATAACACTGATTATTAAACAACAATTACTTACTTACCCGTCGCTACTTTTACATAACTATGAAGTTTTCAGTATTAGTGTCAGTAGCATTTGCAGCTTTGGTTAGTTCAAAGAACATTTTCAATTTAGATCAAATGAAACAAGGTATTGAAAAGGAAGAAAAGGCAACTAATGATAAAAGGGGTGCCAAAAATGTAGTTAATTTACAAAATTTGAAAGTTGGACTTGATGAAGAAATTTCAAAAAGAGATGCTAAGAACTTGGTTGATTTATCTGATTTGAAAGCTGGACTTGGCAATGAAGAACTGAATAGGGATGCTAAGAATTTACCAAATTTGGATGCTTTAGAAGAAGCTTTAAAAATTGGTGATTTACCTAAGAAAGATGCTCAAGACTTGGCTAATTTGATAGCTATGAAACATGAATTGGAAAATGAGAAAAGGGATGCGAAAAACGTTTTCAATTTAGAATCCTTACAAGATTCAATAGACAAAGAAAAAGTTTCTAAAAGGGAGCCCAAAAACGTTGTTAATTTAAATGACTTTATTATTGAAGCTCCATCTAAAAGAGATGGTAAGAATTTATTTGATATAACTAAATTCCAACAATCAATATCATCAAAAAGAGATCAACAAGTATTGAGCACCGGCAAAGTTTACTTTGCTTTAGATTCCGTTGACTGTTATAATAATCTTTTACAATCCTTATTACCTCAATTGAATTCAATTTCAATATTTTCTGGTTATATTCGTCAGTTTTTTCACATTGATGCTAGAACAGCTAATCCTAATGAGGCAATGTTGATTGTTGCTCCAAGTAATGATGCATTAGATACAAAATTATCTGATTTGAAACCTTGGGAATTTCCAATTAAAGTAGATACCGCCCAACCAGAAAGAGAAAAAGAAGACATCTTGACTGATAATTTATTAAACTTCTTGAGCGGTCATTTAGTTGATAATTTCGAAGAAAATTTAATCATTGATAGGACTTTTGATGGTTCAGTATTAATTACCGCGGTAATGCTTAATGGAGAGTTTTTGCAAGTAAAACAAGACAAAGCAACTGGGAAATTTTCTATTAAAGTGCTTGGTCGTGGAGACTGGATTGATGTCAACACTGTTAAACAAGCTGAAAATGGATTTGTATTGATAATAGATGATTCTTTGGTTAAACCTTAGGAATTGCAGTGTTTTATGGGGTTTAGTTCTATTTTATTATATATATATATATATTAGTATTAGGTTATAAATGAGTGTTTTTTTATTATTATTTCTTATACATAATCTCTATGGAATTTTACAAAACAGAAACACCAGTTTCTTCTGCTGATGAACCATTGATTTGGTAATCAACTTTCCACTTAATTTTCAACGTTTTATTCATTGGATTTTCAATGTTGAAATCTTGTTGTATTCCATGATTATTGAATCCATATATAGTATCATTGGTTTGTGGACGTAATTCTAATTTACAATTTTTAGGTACAGCAATGAAAAACTTTAAATTGGAAATTGTTGAGGTTTGTAAATTACTGAATAAAATTTTCCCTTTCAAAGAATTCGATTGTGAGGATTTAACGCCAATTTCAATTTTTATATTTGATGATTGGTTGATTGGAATCATTTTGGTGTATCCTTCGCCATTACCTTGACCGGTGACTTGGGTTGGAGTGTTTGAAGGAAATTGTAATCCAAATGGATCCAATGCAGAAGTGTTTGATTGTAATTGAGGTGAAGGAGAATTTAAATCCGCTAATAAATCAAAATTATTTGATGAAACCGGTTTTGATTGAGGAGCTGATGGTGTAGGTTGTTGTAAAGATGGTGTTCCAGAACCACTAGAGAATCCAGATCCTCCAAGTGCTTCTCCTAAAGAGATTGAACCACCAGAGCCATACAAATTAAGCGGATTAACATTTGATGAGTTGGTATTGTTTTCAGAAAATGTCAAGTTGGACAAATCACTCAACAAATCAGTATAACCTTGTTCTTTTGAAGCTGTCGCATCTTCAGGTTCCTCATCAAAATCTATTAAATTCAAATCTTGTGAGCCACTAGCAGTATTAATTTTGCTTGCCTCATTTACGTTACCACCTTTTAATAATTGAAATTTGTTGATAACTTTGTTGGCATTGTCATTCAATGTTAACAATTTATTAACTTCACCTTCTGGATCTTCTCCGTCACCACCCTCTTCTATCAATTTGTTAATTATTGGTTGAGAGCTCTTAATTGAAGAATATAATTCCACAAGAGCTTCATCAGATGAATCGTCAATTTTTCCACCTTGACTCTCAATAGAAGTCAACATTTCACCTAAAATCTCCACTTTTCTTGTCAATCTAGTAATATCTTGTTTTATTTGTTTTTTATTTTCTTTAACATTATCGTCTTTAAATCCAGCCATAATTTTCATTAATTTATTGGCTTCTTGTAAATCTTGAGGTCTACCCCTTCTAATCAATTCTTGTAATTTTGCTGAATGGACAATAGATTCTTCTTGTTGTAATTCTTCCAATGATTTCAAATTATCATTTGGATTTAAAACAGCCACATCTTCAACTTTAACTTCAGGAAATACATAACCTTTATTAGATAACAATCTATGCATATCTTTAATATATCCAAAATCATCTTTATATTTGGAGGTACGGCAAATAGTTTGATACCATTCTTCAATTTGTGCTAAAATCAATCTATGAACTCTAGTATATCTTAAAGGAGGTCTTTCAGGAAATCTTTTAACTAATTCATTAAGAAATTCCTTTCTCAGAATTTGTAAATGGAATGGGTATCCACAATTTTTAACTAAATTGTCCAATAAAGCTATTGCCAATTCACTGGTTTGAGAATCTCTTTGAGATATTAATTTAACACAAGCAATTGCTGCATCTCTTGGGGCTGATCCCTTTTTGGCATTTACATAATCACAAATTTCTAAATTTAATGCTAAGTTCGGTTCATCATTAGTTGGTCTGCATGCCCGATAAATCCTTTTTAATAATCTCG
Organism: Candida buenavistaensis; assembly: GCA_030582575.1. Lineage (NCBI taxonomy): Eukaryota > Fungi > Ascomycota > Pichiomycetes > Serinales > Debaryomycetaceae > Candida > Candida buenavistaensis. The sequence goes on along the minus strand of JAKTXM010000002.1, from coordinate 51,526 downwards.
GGTTAATTTTATCTAATGAATACGATGACGATGACGACATAGTTAATATTATTTACCGATTTTCTTTAAAATGTATTATAGTTGCCCAATAAAGGGTATAGGCTTTTAGTAGTTGTCGTTGGAAATAAATTTTGCTGAGGCAAAGTTACCAACGAAATTTTAGAATTAGAGAAAGAGTGAGTGAGAGGGAGGCGTGTACAAAGACTCAAATCATTTTTTTATTTTTTACCCTTGCAACCCATACTATTTCTGATCATGTCCCTTGAACAATCAAATGAAACAAGCCAAGGTATAGAAGACTTATTTCACGATAATCATGAACAAGAGAACACTGCACCACCTTCACCCACACCATCAAATGATGATCCCGATCCATTAGAATTAAGAAAACTTTCATTAAGCTATGATTATTTAATGTATAGAATCAAAGATTACATAAGTATATTAACAGAACAAACCTATCAATCAATTTTATCTAAGCAATATCAAATTAATCAAGAATATTTACACGATCAATTAAATTTATTTGAAAATTATGATAAAATTGATGAAATGTTGAAAACTATAGATCAATTAGAAATGGAATTTTTAAAATTGGATCAATTAGAGATCTTTATACAAGATTTTAAACAAAGGCTAAATATATTGGAGCACGAGTTTGATAAAATATAATAAATACATAAAGAAACATATTGGTTTGATGTTATACTTGGTTCATTGCTACATGTGTAGCTGCAGTACGCGGTGGAGGATTGGGGACTGCTCGAGAAGTATTCGCTGATGGTGCTGTTGTCGTCGTCGTCCTCGTTTCAGCAACAGCATCAGCAGCTCGATGATTGTTATTACCATATTTCTTAACTAAATGTTTTTCCAATAAAATGAAATTTCGAGAATTACATTTATATAAAACATTAATGAAATCACCAACAATAGGAATCAATCCAATTCCAAAATCAAACATAACATTAGCCATCATTTCAGTTTCTAAAGATTTTGGTAACCCTCCTTCGATTTGTCTAGCTTTTCTAACAAGTTGTAAAGCAAAATAGAGAGCAATTACATCACCAATCCATGGAATTAATCCAATTATACCTGCCCAACCAATTCTAACCCCACATAAACTTAATTGTAAATCTAAACGGTATGCACGATTTTTTACACTATTTAAAATTTTTAAATCGTGTTGGGGAATATAATCTGGTAATTTTCTTCTCCTTTTGGCACCTTTACGTTGGTAAAAATGTAATTCATTTTCAGGAATTTCTTCATAATATGGGTCTTGTGTGGTATCTCCAAAAGTAACTAAATGGTCAAGGTTTGCCTAACAAGTTAATAACACATTAATATAATGGAGATTGGGTATATATACATACTTTTTGTAAAAAATATTTGTATAATATTTGGGACATGTCTGTATGTTTATTTTGAATGTATTGTATAAATAAAAAAACCAAAGTAAGAAAACCGTTTACTGTATTTATATATAATAAATTTCAAACTTGCTATTTTAGTAAGTTAAGAGAAACTCAGACGCAGCAATACAAAAAAAAAAAAAAAAAAAAAAAAAAAAAAAAAAAAAAAAAAACACAACAAAACAACAAGAAGAGATTATATGATCACGCCGCAATCAACATAATGTACTACCGCCGCGCCGCGTTGTCGTCATCACTTTCATACCAATACTTATTTACAAATTATTTAACGCTTTTTTAGCTTTTAATTCAGCAAAATATTCCTTTCTCATATTTCTTAAATCAGGAGGTTGTTCAATACCCATTTCTTTTCTAAATTCATCCACGTCCTTTTCTAGGATGTTTTCCCAATAAACATTAATTAGAGGTTTACTATATAAACCATTTTTTATAGCCCAAGGATAATAAATTTCTCTTAATCTTTTTCTTTGACTTTTTTTTAATCTCAATGGGGCAAAAAGTGCACCGAGTCCACTCATTGGAATTCCAATATTCATGTATTCAAACACTTTGACTGCTATTTCACCTTCGATAATAATTGGTAATCCAGTAATTGCATGATAAAAATCGTGACATTCACGGTATCTTTGATAAATATAAGCTAATTCCTCATTATCGATATATCTAACGGGAACTCTAGTATCTGGGCTTACATTCTCTTTATCTAACCAAAGGATATAATTTTTCCCAATTGTGTTTTCAGGTAATGATCGCAAATAATCCAAATCTAAAGATGTAGATGTGATTCTTGGTTTTTCACGTAATATCAATCTTCCTGTTTTATCCAGTAACATAGAATCTCTTAGTTTTTTTAATACCGGTTCAATAGCAGTACTTTCGCCCAAAGCAACTATAAATTTGTTTTCTTCTGGGTGGAAATACGATCCGATACTCGAACCTAAAAACATCAACAATTTTTCAAAATTATATAACGGGATATGGCCATCATATTCCGGCTCAGATCTTACAAATGGAGGTTTATTCCAATATAATTTCTTATTAAATTTGGCATTGGGATCATTATAATGTAATTCTCCATTTTCAATTTTTGAAGCAAGGACATTGTTCTTGGACCAAAGTACCGAACCTAAAAGTGACCCTGCTATGGTTGTAAATATGTAATTACGCTTTTGAATGATTAAACCATTAAGTTTGGTAATTGGTTTCCGTAACATTTTCAAAGAATATGTGGTTATTTGTTTGTATAAAATCAGAAGATTTTCTTTTTTTTTTTTTTTTTTTTTTTTTTTTTTTTTTTTTTTTTTTTTTTTTTTTTTTTTTTTTTTTTTTTTCAGGTTCTCTCTCGTTCATACTTTATATTTCATTATACACATTAGCTATTAAACAATCTAATATTTGAATAATTAATAATTTATTCATTTTATTATCAGTATTAAATACAATTAATTCCAGCTTAATTACATTTCTTATCGATTCTTCTTCTTCATCTTTATAAGATAAGTCGATTATTGGTTTAATGTATGAATCATTTAATTGAATTATCTTGTCCACCAATGAATCTATCTCAATCACCTCTTCTTTTTCTTCTTCTTCTTCTTTTGGTTGTTCAGGGTAAAATAATCCAAGTCTTAAATCATTTATAATTTGAGCTACTTTATCTTCTGTAATTGTTTGAGTTATTTTATTTTCAACGTATTTCGACATCATTCTGTTAACCGAGTTAACCAATTTCATGTTCCAAGATAAAATAGACTGAATAGATTTCAAAAAGTTATAGATCAATGGTTTTCTTTCCTTTATTCCTAATATTGTGTTTAACAATGAGAATAAAGAACAATTAAGTACATTAAACTTTCCATCATTAATATCATCATCAGTGGTGGTGCTTTCAGAAGCTGCAAAAACTAAAAAATTAATTACTTTTGTATATGTACCATGTAATATATTCTTAGCTTTTTCCACCCATGTATCTTTTACAATTGGTTTATCTTTCTGAATCAACGATTCCAATACAATGTTCAATTTGGAGAGTATGAAATTCGGTGAACTCAATTTATTAACAACATTAAAGATTACTAAATCACTTAAGATAACAATTATTAAATCACTTGATATTTTCGAAGTCAATGGATTCATTTGATTTTCTCCCATACTTGACTTTAATATATTTTTAATCAATATTTTATAATATGTCAATTCATCATTGAATATCATATGTTTTGATTCAAAATATTCATTATAAATATCACTTTTCAGTTTATCTTTATCAAAGGTTGGATTATTGACCACTTGACATTTTTCAAAATAATTCTCAATTATTGCATCATTGGTCAATTCAGATAAATGAGTATTCAAAATCCCGCATATTTGATCTATCATATCCAAAACATCGATATCACCCAATCGCAAAATCACATCCTTGATCAATTCAATCATTGTGGTATATATCATTTTCAAAATTTTCAAATTCAGAGTATTCAATTTTGTCAAATACCAAGAATTGACAAATTTGATCATGATGGTGCTTAAGAATAGATGGATCGCGATATTTAAATTATCCGAATGCAATAATTTCGGAAGATGCATCACTAAACGATTCATTAATTTTTTATTATTCTTGATCAAATACTTGGAAGGAACATAAATAGAATATAAGAAATCAAACTCTTTTGTATTGGAATCATCCAACTCTGATGATTTCAGTTGTTTAAAGTCGTTTTGAATTGTTTTTTTGATATCCCGTTTGGTGATTTGAAACGGAGTATGTGTATGTCCATTATTAAAACTAACATTCGTCGGTGTTGTGGATGCTATAGGAGATACCGTATGCTGGGTTTTCAAAGTCAACCCATTGCGTTTATTCATTATGTCCTCTATTTACTCAAAAACTAAAAACTAAAAAAAAAAAAAAAAAAAAAAAAAAAAAAAAAAAAAAAAAAAAAAAAAAAAAAAAAAAAAAAAAAAAAAACTCGTAAAAAAGAAAATCAAAATAATAAAAATTTGCAAGCATCACCCAATGTCATATCACCCCATTCGACAAAACTACAAGATATTAAAACATATAAACTTTCCTAAAATATCTACTTTCAAACATGGTCTGAACGTGCAAACCGCCTTAGTTGAAACGAACCTACTTTACAAATCCCTCGAACTCAAACATCGCCGTCTCCAACGCCAACGCCAACATCCGATTGAGCTTGATATTACTCATTGTCAACCGAACCCTACAATATTGACTTTTCAATTTAACAATGTGTATGCCGGAGGATTGAGATCGAAACATGCCATTACAGCCAAAGAAATCGAACAGTTTAATAAACTAGGTGGTGAATATCATCAATTGGAACGAGGTGGTCAGGTTACATGGCATGGTCAAGGTCAAATAGTGGTTTATTTGGTGATTGATTTACAAAAATTTCATAAATTGACCGCTAAATGTTATGTTAAAAATGTTTTGTTGAAAAGTGTATGTAATGTATTAAAAGAGTTTGGGATTAATGGACATGTCAGTGATGAGAATCCTGGAGTTTGGGTAAATGGTCAAAAAATTAGTAGTGTTGGTGTTAGAGTACGTCATGGAATTACAGAATTTGGAGTAGCTATTAATGTTAATCCTGATCTAACGTATTTGAATACTTTTGAAATGTGTGGCTTAAAAGACAAATCGGCAACTTCGATATATAAAGAAATTGGTAGAGATGTTGTTGGTGTAGAAAAAGTTGGAGAAATGTACGTTAAGGAGATTGCAAAAGTTTTAAATATGGATAAAATAGAATATATAGACGCTAATTCAATATAGAATATATTCAAATATTAAGTAATGAAATCCTGTGACTGTATTATATATATATTTTTACAAGTCAAAATAAACAAAAACATAAAATAAAATAAAATAAACGTTGAAGAAATTAATAGAAAATAATAATAATAATATTAATAATATTAATAATAATAATAAAAATTAATAATGCAAAATTAAAACCACCACCATGGGATAATGTTAATATTTCATATATAACAAATTAGTGTTGTTTTAAAATAGTTTTCATTTTTTTTGCGGACAAAATGAATCTATAGTCCTTTTAAAACCCCCTCCCCACACACATGCACCTTTATTTCTCTTCCCCTAAAAAATTTCAATAGGTTTCTCTTTCTCCCCTTAGAACAAAGCAACACCAACAGCGGCAAAAGCAGCAACAAAAGAAGCTAATTTACCAGAGTTAGTTGGTGCATCACCTTTAGATGAAGAACCTGATGAAGAAGCTTTAGATGAAGAAGAGTCGGAAGAACCAGATGAACCAGAAGAACCAGATTCAGTAGAAGAGGAATCTTCGGTAGCGGAACCAGATTTCTTAGATGAAGAAGAAGAAGTGGTTTGTTTATCTTCACATTGGAATTTGTCACCTTTAATATCACCGTTTGAGTTCAATTTGTTGAAAGCACTACAAGATAAGTCACCATCGATTTTCAAGATGAAACCACCAGAAACTCTTTGTAAAGATTCAAAAGTACCATTGTCGAAGGAACCATTAATGTTAACAGTACCAGCAACAGTTTGTAATTTAGGGAAACCATCGAATGATTTTAATTGATCATTGTCAGAAATTTGTAAAGCACCACCAATACTCTTCAATTTAGAAAAGTCTAATTCAGTCAAATCTTCGTTGTTGTTAATAGTTAAAGAGTTACCGATAGCAGTTAATTCAGCAAATTCAACTTTTTCAACAGAAGATTTTGAAATAGCAACAGAACCGTTAGCTTGAGTCAAGTTTGGAGCAGAGAAAGAGTTGATGGATTGTAAAACAATGTTTTTAGCAGCCTTCAATTCTTTCAAAATAACATCGACTTTTTCAGCATTATAGGAAATATCAAGAGTATCAGTGACTTCTTGTAAACCGGAATCAATAGTATCAATGTTATCGTTGTTATTAACGTTAAAAACTTTCAATTGATAAACGTTAATACCAGTTAATGAACTTAAACCAGTGTCAGAAATAACAACAGATTCAGCAGAAGTGATACCAGAAGTCAAACCAGTATGTTCCAAAGCTGGTAAAGCATTTAAAGTCAAACTACCGACAGTAGTTAATTGAGCCAAGTTTAAGTCAGATAAGATGGTGTTAGCGTTGAATTCTAATTCACCAGAAACTAATTGTAAAGTTGGTGCATTGACAGTAGCAGCTTGAGTGGCATTTCTGACGTGTAAATTACCATAAAATTGTTTTAAACCAGTCAATTCAACGGTACCGAAAGCGGAACCTTGAATAGTGACATCACCAACTGCAGTGGCACAAGCAGCAACTTGTTGAACTTGATTAGAAGCAGTGGCAGTGAAATCTTTGAATGAACATTCAGATTTAACACTTGGGGTGGCAGTGGTTAAAGTGGAGTCTTAAAAAAAATAATGTTAGTATTACAGAAATGATTTTAATCACACACGCACACGCACACACACACACAAGGCACGAATCTATTTTTTTTTAAAAAAAAATAAAAGCTCGTGTAAATAAAAAGTGCGGAATTTCCTTATTGGGACAAATTAACACAATGTATAGGAACTCCTATTATCTCACATTAGAAAATTTTTCATTTATAGCCGATGCGTGGTAATTTTGTAAATATCAATGGGATAAGAAAATGTAAAATAAAAATATATTAATAATCAAGTCATAATGCTAATCAATTGAGAATTCAAGTGCAAAATCTCATATTCTTCTGTGCTGGCATAAATTTTTCCAATAACTAATAAAAAAAAAAAAAAAAAAAAAAACGTCCATCAAATTTAGTAATTGCATAAAAAATTGATGTCTCTGATTAGAATTTTAAATAGAATTGATGATTGTTGGTAGAAGTTGATAGAATTGTGAAATTCATTTATTGGATCATATTGTATTTATTCGGTTGTTGGGGTTTGTAAATAAAAGGGAGTGGGTGTGGATGTGTACAATTTATAAAGTGATTAATTTGGATACATACTATTGGCAGCAGAGGCTAAACTAGCAATTGCAGTTAAAGTAACAATATTTTTGAATTGCATTATTAATTTCAATTTATTAGAATTTTCAAAAAAAAGCAAATTGAAAGAAAAAAAAACAAAAAAAGAAAGATTTTTTTTTATGAAAAAAAAAAAAGAGAATAGAATTTTAAATTAGTATTTATATATTAATTAATTTTAGAATATTACACACTAGGAATTTAAAAATTAATAAAATTAAAAAAAAAATAAAAAAAAAAAGTCTAAAATTTATAAATTGCCCTTTGATTGAATGTCTCTCTCTCTCTCTCTCTCTCTCTCTCTCTCTCTCTTTCTTTCTCTTCCTCTCTCCCCCTCTTAATGTTGTGTGATATTTTGTGATTGTGATTTATTGTACAACCTTTCTTATACCAATCAATTCACCCATATATATATGTATATATTATATATTGTTTTTGTGTTTTGTGTTTTGTGTAGCACCATATTATTATTATTGTTATTATTATTATTATTATTATTATTATTATTTTGTGTTGTTTGATTTATTCATCCAATCCTTATAACCACACCATATAATATTATATAGACAGACCAAATCAATAATTAACAGCAAAATAATATTAATAAAATTGTTATTAAAATAATAATAATAATAATAATAATAATAATAATAATAACACTTCTTTCTTAACTTGAATCAAACATAGAGTGCGACATTTTTTTTTTTTTTTTTTATTTTGCTCTCGGATTAAATATGCATGAGTCTAAAATAATGCTATTTATCAAACTACTCATTTAAGTAAATATGTCGACAATTTATATGTATATCATACTAACTTATCACAATAAATAAACAAAAATTATACTTATATATACAATAAACTTTTCACCATCGATTCTATTTGTTTTGAAAATAATTTTAAACGACTCTGAGCCGGTTTTAAAACCAAATTAGAATTATTGAAAAAATATAAATTTAATCGAATATTGAACTAAACGAAAGAGGAACGGGAGAAAGATAAAAAAAAAAAAAAGTTGGATTTGGAGCACCGCCACTATTTGATCGACTGCTACGGAGGACGACATAAACTTGGCTTAAAAAAAGATTTAGTACACATGACACAATAAATGTCTGTAACATTTGACTATAATATAAACATTCCATTGAATACGACTATCACACAAACAAGTATGTTTATTTATCTTCATCACTTATAGGGATCCAAGGCTTTTTTTTTTCCATTTGTTATTTAATACCATACATCAAAAGTTTATGAGTTCCGTTTGATGAATACAAATCGGAACTTTAAATTTTTAAACACATTAAAGTTTTGATTTTTATTTTTTCTCATTTTACGTTTTACATTTTTCTTACTCTGATCCGAGTTGCTAAAAATAAAAAAAAATTTCACCCTTTCAATTCTGCATCTGTTAAACGACCATTGACGATGACAACACTGTATATATGCCCCTCCCCTCCAAATTTATCCTATTTACTCCTCTCAGTTCCCAGCCTTGTTTGTTTCCAAAGCTCAACTCCATTTCTAAAATTAAGGTACCAAAAACTGTAAAAAAAAATTGTATGTAAATCCCCATGTTTCAAAAATGTCAAGAAAAAAAAATAATATTATTATACAAATCAAATAGACAGAAATTACCTGATTTGGATTATTAATTGAATATGATCCTATTATAAAAGCCAGCCATTTCCCTCGTTCCTCCCCCTCCCCTTTAGATCATTCATTTAAATATTAAATATCAATTTCATGATCCTTCTCCTTTTTGTTACTGAAATCATGGCTGGCTTTTTCAAAAGTATGTACACTTGTTTTTTTTCTTCGAAAATAAAACAGAAAAAAATCTGTCCCTATTAATGTTCTTCCCCGGTCTCGTAAAACCGAGGTCATATTAATTACCTATCTTTCTATTTGGCAATGGAGAAAACCTCTCGTTAATACCACATTTTAAAGTTTTCCTGCCATTGAACTCTCATATTCTGTAAATGCAATATATGATCGACACATGAAATCCACATGAAATCCCCCCATCATGCATGCATATCACCCCCTCCCTCCCTTCAACTATCTCTCTCTCTCTCTCTCTCTCTCTCTCTCTCTCGAATCATTTCAAAACATAGCCTACTCAAAAACAGTAAATCCTCCCCAAAAAAAAAACGTACCTGAGCGATCCGCCTTATTCCAAAAGATGTACTATGCATGTGCGACATTTTTTTTTTATTTTTTATTTATTCTTTTTTTTTTTTTTAAACCCGAAACTACAAAGCCGAAATATCCAAGGAATTAGCGGACAAACCACAAGGTCAGAGAGAATAAGACTCCTGAATTATACGGATGATTGCTGTTTCGAGATAAGGATATACCTAATGGAGTAATGTCTTTCGTAATGGTAACTATGTGATACAAATCGACAAGACGTTTGAAAAAATATGGAATCCCGAATCGAACCGAATGCTGGAGTAGGGGATATACCATTGATCATTCTGTCTTTTTTTTTTTGGAGAAAACTTGTATTTTAGAGTAGGAATTGTATATCAATGTAAAAAGGTATGACATTTTTTATTTTTATTTTTTTTTTTTTAAAAAACAGTTTTGGTCAATTTTTTGTTGCAAAAAATAAAAAAAAGATTCTCCAAACTCAACTCATCAAATATACCACCTTATATAAATATTACTTAATTGCGTATATCTACAAATATAAAACCTATTTACAATCTATTACACTATGGAGACATGCTTTGAATATAACTCTCATCTTTGGCTTGTTTAGTAACATCAACTAATTTTTGCATTATATTGTGTTTCTTAATTGGTGCGTCTTCAGGTTTTCTCCATTCTTCAGGAAATTTAGCAGCTTTTTTCTTACTTAATGTTTTCATATGAGTTTTAGATAATGGAATATCACTATAATCTTCATTTGATACATCTTTAGATTCCTTCAATAATTTATTAAATGTATCAACCAAGAAATTCACATTTTGGGCAGCTTCTGGATATCTACTACATTTCAATTTAAATAAATCCTTTTCATGATTAAATTTATCTCCAGCCAAGACTTTAAACTTATGTTGTTGTCTAGTATCCAATTGTAAATCTTTCAAAAAAACACTCAACACGACCTTTCTATTATTTTCATTGTTCGTATTCTCGGAAAAATCAGAATGATAAGTCAATCTCAAAGGAGCCTCACTATGTGGTCTTGGAGAATAAGGTTGTCTATATTTTGCCAACAACGGAGCTTCATAAGCGACCGTTCTAATCAATTGTTCCACTCTTCGTTTTTCATGGGGAACCGAACCGGAATTAATGACATATTGGGCACTCAATTTTTGTGGCTTGCCTCTTTCATTCATAGGTTTATTGTTCATTAATCTTTCTTTGAAATTTTCAATTTCAAAAGCATAATCCAATGGAGGTTGATCCTTTTTCAACGATGTAATGGTTGATAAAATCGCTGTTCTTTCTTCATTGGTTGGATTATATGCATCTTTCATATATTCTTTTCTGATTCTTTGTAATTCAAAAACTTGATCTGCTGGTAATCCTTCCCATGCATGAGGATTAAGGAAAAGTGGTCCACCATCTGTATTGTTTCTTTTAGTTACTAGCGGTGCTCGTGGTGCTCGTGCTTGCTGGGATGATACCCCTTTAGCAGATTCTGTTACATTGGAGTAACAACGTATGTTACAAAAAGCTCTGGAGAGCCTATTAGTCATCATTGACTTGCTCATTTTTTGGTGCTAGGGAATTAATATTGATTAAATGAAAAAGAACGAAAATTTTTTTTTTTTTTTTCTTTCCTTCGTAAAATTTTGACCATTAACACACTACAAACAAAAATAACATACAGATATATTTCTACACACAACACAATACTACGACTGTATTAGCATTGAGTTCACCCAGTTCCTTCTTCTACTTCTTCTTCTTCTTCTTCTTCTTCTTCTTCTTCTTCTTCTTCTTCTTCTTTAACCGTATGTGATTCCTTTTTGGGACGCTTACGAGGCAACGTATCCTGATAGTTTCGCTTCTTATATTCCTGTTCAGGTTCTTTCTTGACTTCTCTTTTAACACCTTTCAGGAAAAACAGACCCAAAGAGCTTTGTTTTTTACCATTCACTCTTTTAATCAATTCTTCACCATCATTTCCCGTATAACCAACATTCTTGGTAACTTGGTACGCATCAATATCGGAATAAGCCTCATTAGATACTGAATTCAAAACCGTGTCAATCAATCCACTACTCCATGGTTTATCTGGATCTAACCAATCAAACCAAACTTTGGAACCAGGTTTAATAAATACAGGTTTTCGTGTATGTAACCACGATAAATCACCTTCATCTCCCTTTGCTGCAGGAGCAGTGACTATAGTAAAACTGGAAACGTATTCATCTCCTACATTTCGATTCTCTTCGTAGTTATAATTATGAGAATAAAACCCAGCTAAATAGCACAATGGAGAATTAGGAGAATGAACAAAATAAGGAGTCTTTTCAGTTTTGGATATCTTCATCCATTCAAAATACCCTTGTATTGGAATAACACATCTGAATTTTTTTGCAGAGTTCCAAACTGATTTATTCTGAGCTAATGATTCCCGTCGGCAATTGAAATACTTACCTTGCATGCGTCCTAATTCTTTTGAATATTTTGTGATTTTTTCTTTATCTTTGGAATTGCTCACTGGTGTCGGATCATTGGGTTTCGCCCACGTTGGAATCAATCCAAATTTCAGGGGTTCCAAAACATAATTATAAGAAACCCCTTCAGGCGCTTCGGCCATGTATATAATCAAAGCGGAGTTTGTTGGAGCAATGTTGAATGAAGGATCCCAGTTTTGAACTTTGGTTATATCAAATTGGATCCGGTTTTCTGAACCCTGGATTTCATAATCATAAATTCCTTCTGATCGTTTATTCACCGTATCTGTATGTTTCGGACTGTGGAGTAACACAGTTTTATTAAACTTATCGGGCAATTCATTCAACGCCTATGATGTTAGAATGTTACTTGGCAGATGATTATCAATCAATCAAAATACATACCACTCCCAATGCAAATCGACCACACATGATTGAAAAAAAATAAGGAATAACAGTAAATGGAAAACTAGACTTGTATATTCCGGTTCTAGATTTATGCGATAACAAAAAAAAAAAATAAAGAACAAAAAAAAATAAAGAATCCCTAAATCCTATTCTGGATCCTCAAATCCCACATCACCTTCAGATTCACTTTCTAAGTGTTCTTGTCGACACTCATCATCTAATTCAGGATCCCAAATTTCACTCGTCGGTGCAACAGTATAATCATCATCCAGAGCTTCATTATACTCTTCACGTGACTTGTGTCGATATTCATGTTTGAATTTTTTGTAGTCATCAACCGCCAATTGAGCTTGCTCATAATCTTTATCTGATACTTTAGAATCTCTAATCTTACCCAAATGTGTACTTTCTAATAATTCCAAGGGTTCCATCCCTTCAGGAAAATAAGTTTGTTTCACTTTTCCATTTTCAAATCTTGGATTATATTTATATTCATCACCGTATCCTAATTCCTTCATTAATTTTGTTGGGGCATTACGTAAATGAATAGGAACGGGTAATTTCATTAATTCGGGATTTTCTCTAATTATATTCTGTGCCGTTCTTAATGCACGATAAGATCTAGTTGATTTAGGAGCCAACGCCAATTTATTAGCACAATGAGCTAAAATAATTTCTCCTTCGGGCATTCCAACAAATTCCAAAGCTTCCTTTGCAGCTACCATAAACGGTAAACAAGAACTATCACGCAATCCAATATCTTCACTAGCAATCACAATCATTCTTCTCATTATAAATAAGGGATCTTCTCCACCAGAAAGCATTTTGACTAAATAAAAAATTGCAGCATTTGGATCGGATCCACGGACTGATTTATGAAAAGCACTTATGATATCGTAGTGAGAATCTCCATTCCTATCATAAAACTGATGGAAATCTCTAGATTTCATCAATGGTTTCAAAAGTTCTGAAGAAACATTAATCAAACCCTGTTTAGAATCTCCGGAGTTGATTTTAAATTTATCAGTTGACAAATATGCATTCAAAGTTTCAAGAATATTCAAAGCAACTCTTGAATCACCCATACACAACTCGGCAATATAATCATAAGCATCTTTTTGAAGTGCAATATAGTGCAATCCGTATAAATTTTTGCGCACTCTATTCACTTCAAACATTGCACGCGTAAGAATTTTGACCAATGAATCGATATTTAAGGGCTCCATTACAAAAGTATGCATCCTGGATAACAAAGCATTGTTTAAATTAAATGACGGGTTCTCGGTTGTAGCTCCAATCACAGTCAACACTCCCTTTTCAATAACAGGTAATAACAAATCTTGTACAGATTTGTTATATCTGTGAATTTCATCAAGAAATAATATTGTTCTTTGACCGGTTAAATTCTTGTAATTTTCAGCCTGAGTAAAACACTCTTTGAGATTATTAGCATTACTATTAACACCAGACAATTCAACAAATCTACAACTAGTAGTTTTTGCAATGATTCTAGCTAATGAAGTTTTACCAATTCCAGGAACACCCCAAAGCAAAAAGGAAGGTATAACATCTGCTTGTATTATATTCCTTAAAGCACCATCATTTCCAACAAGTTTCTCTTGACCAAAGAAATCATCCAATGATTTAGGTCGTAGTCTATGTGCAAGTGGCACCGAAGCCGTTCTTTTTAACTCGTTGAATTCTTTTGATCTTTGTAAGGCAACCGATTCTCTTTGTTGTTTCTTACCATCGGAAAATGCTTGAATATTTTCTTTTTGTGATCCGCTCATTATTTCTTTGGCCATAGCTTTGAATTGTTCTTTCAAGGGGGTTTCCCTTTCCTTTTTTCTAATTTCAGCCTGTAATCGTCTCTGCTCTAGTAATTTTTCTGTTAGAGTACCTCTTTTAGTATCTAATTTTTTCTTCTTCTGCAGTGCTGTTGTATCTGCTTTTAATCCCAATGCACTAAACATATCCCGTTTTTTACTTTGAGTAGATTCAATGTTTTCTTGGGACGTATCGGATAACTCAATCATTGGGGTTTGACTTTCCTGATTATCTAAGCATGTGTTGACATGATTTTCTAGTAAAATTTTTGAAAAAGATTTAGAACATATCGGGCATGCTTCTTCTTTGTTATCTGTCATTGATAGTATGCAAATAATTACAGATCAGAAAAATAAAAAAAAAATAAAAAATAAGAATTTCGTGTTTGCATTCACACGCGTGTATTCTGGATTGAAAAAAAAAAAAAAAAAAAAAGATTCTTCAAGTACAACAATCTTCAAGTCCCACATAACGATGGAACCTGAATGGAATCAATCTGATGATGATGAATATATAGAAAACAATAGACCGCAAACCAAGCGAAAACGAGCATCTCCAGGTTTACCTTTAAAAAAACTCAAAGAATCTACACCCGATGAAACAAATGAAGATATAGCAAAACAATATAAAAAATTCATTAATGCCCCTAAATATGATTTCAATAGCGAGGAGTTGTTTTGCGTGTGTCGGCGTCCTGATATTGGAGAGATGATGGTTGCATGTGATGGGTGTGAAGAATGGTTTCATTTTAAATGTATGAATGTTGATAAAAAATTTTCAAATTTAATAGCTAAATTTTATTGTAAATTTTGTCAATGGAAAGATCTTGGTGTAAGTCAATGGAAGAGGAAATGTAGATTGTCAGATTGTTATCAACCTATAGCTCAAGGCTCAAAATACTGTTCCAAAGAACACGGATTAGAGTTTATGAAACTGGTATTTCCAATAGACGATTCAGGGTCTACTAGACAATTGAATGTTAGCGTAATAAAGGATGTTTTGAATTATGTTTCAGATGATTTTGAGAAATTAGAGAAATTAGGATCCCATTTCCCAGAGTTACCACAAGTCGAAAAGTATAAACAAGATAAATCAAATTTAGACGAATTTCCAGAAGAAGTTAAAAAAGATTTGAGTATAGCAGAGTTAAAATCTGATAGATTAACAGAAGATATAGAGAAACAAGAACAATTAATAGAGAAATATGTATCCAACAAAGAAAACACCAAACAATTGAATGAAAAACTAACTGCTATTATATTTCAAACCTCAGAAGATACCCAAAAACTGAAAAAGAAAAAGACAACAAAGGGTAAGAAAAAGATTGATATTTGTTTCTGTGACAAGTCAGATAAGTTTATTTTAAAACAAATTGTGGAATCTGACATTCTTTTTGAAAATTTGACAAACATCATTCGAGCCCGCGTGGAAGCAAAAGAAAACGATGAAGAGGAAGAAGATATTGACTGGTTTATGGAAGATTTATGTATAAAAGATAAAAAGAAATGTCCACGTCATAATGGGTGGTGGAATTTATACCATGATGAAGCTGTCAAAAAATTAGAACAATTACGAACCAAGTCACAATTATTGGCTGAACACAAGGAAACCATACTAAGGAGTTATTCCATTAAAATGCATGAATCTTAAAAAAATAAAAAATAAAAAATAAAAATAAAAATAAAAAAACAAAAAACCTATTTTTTTTGTCCATTGATTGTAGCGACAATAGATCTACTATGTTTGTACCTTCTAAATTCACAAAGATAAATGCCTTGCCATTGACCAAGACTTAATTTACCATTAGTTATAGGAATAGACAAACTAACTCCAATTGTACTACTCTTGATATGCAGGACAGAATCATCTGGACCTTCAGCGTCATGAATGTAAAAATCACCTTCTGGCACAATTCTATCGAATGAAGCATCCAAATCCTTTCTTACATCAGGATCCCAGTTTTCATTGATTGAAATTGCTGCACTTGTGTGTTGTAAAAACAAATTCAAGACACCAATTTGATAATCTTTGATTTGTGGGATATTTCTAACCACTTCATCCGTTATGAGATGAAATCCTTTACTTTTTGAACCTAACGTGAATCTTGTTTGATCCCAAGACATGGTTGTGTGTAGATAAAAAGAAAGAATGAGGAAGAAGTAAGAGAGAGAGAGAGAGAGAGAGAGAGAGAGAGAGAGAGAGAGAGAGAGAGAGAGAGAGAGAGAGAGAGAGAGAGAGAAATTAGTAATATTTGGGATTTTTTATCAAAATATAGAATTTCTTTAGTTTACATGCAGTACTCAAAGCAATAAACCTAGTAATTGCTTAACTGACGAAAGCCTACCTTGAAGTTTGTACTTGGTCTTTGTGAACTTGAAGGGTGCTAGTTTGGCTCACATGACAATTTAGTGCTCATTTTAGTGGTTAATAGGTCCAAGTAGAGTAATGAAGCGCGTTCTATTTCAATGAATAGTACAGTCACAATGTATTATAACAGATAATTCTATTAAGAGCGATATCTAACATACTTCTATTTCTCGTATTTTGCAGCATTGGGCTCTGCCACTTCTAATTTTCCAGACCGTGCGATGAGATTCCATCAAAGAGGGAAAAAAAAAAATTTATTTCAAAAATTTTAAATCAACCTTTCACACAACAATGCAAGTAGCAGTTCTCCAAGAAGACGCTGATGTCTTATTAAAGCAAAAGAACATATTAGATGAGCCAGTAATTGAAAAATATAGAGTTGCTGGTCAAATAACTCAAACTGCTTTAGCTTATATTACTTCATTAATAAATAATTCATACCATTTACAAACATCTCCAAAGTTGACTATCCAAAAATTATGTTTACTAACTGATTCATTTATGAGTAAATTGTTATCTAAACAATATGTAAATAAAGTCAATGAAAAGGGTATTGCTCATCCAACAACTATAAATGTAAATCAATTAATTAATGGTTTTGCTCCTGAAGTAGATGATGATAGAGAGTTCTTTTTAAATGAAGGAGACGTTGCAACTATTTCATTAGGTGTTCAAATTGATGGATACACATCTCAAGTGAGTCACACATTGGTTATTTATCCACCGTCTCCTGAATTAAAACCCCCTGGTCCCTTATTAGGATCAAACGCCGATGCATTATGTGCATGTCATATAGCTACCGAATCAATAGTTGTATTGCTTGGATGTTCTTTATCACCTGAAAAGTTACCAAACAGTTTAAAAAATTCAACTAATACAATCACAGGAAATCAAATTCGTGAATTGGTTGATGGAATTGCTGATTCATTCAATTGTATAGTTGTACCAGGATCCAAAATTAGACGAGTAAGAAGATTCTTGGCTGGTCAAGCTGAGGGAATAGTTGCCGAGCGTGATTTTAAAGGTGTTGTTTGGGATGAATCTCATCAAGAAACTCGTTTATTGAAACAAGCTAATAATGGATCTAATGAATTGGTATTACTGGATTCAAATAAACCAAAAAATACTAATAATTCAAGTGCCATTCCAACTGATGATTTTGTTATAGTACCTGGTGAAGTATATCAAATTGATATTCGTATGTGTGGGTTGTCTGATGTTAATGAAGTTGGGATTATTACAACCGAAGAAATCGATAATTTTACTGGTAAAAACAATAAAAAAGATGATTTTAATGCTAAAAGTTCTGTATTCATTCGTGACTTTGCTGTTATTCATCAATTGAGATTGAAAACTGCAAGAAAATTATTGGGTGCAATTGATAAACAATTTTCAGTATTTCCTTTTAAATTAGATTTTGCAAGTAGTAGTTTTCCAATTGATATTGAACAATCCGAAGAAGGTATTAATGAACAAATCTTAGCTATAACTAAAGATATGAAATCTAATAGATTAGGAGCCGCTGAATTGGCCAATCGTCATTTAATACAGTCGAAACCAATTCAAGTGACTAAATTTATTCCATTGAAAGAGATTTTATTAAGTTCCAATACAACTGGTAAACATGGTATTGATGCTGCTAAACCGGTTTTACCAGGTATGGAAATTCCATTACCAAATTTGAATATATCATCATTAAAATTGAAATCATTATTAAAAACAGGCAAAAATATTAGTAATGTTAGAGAAGTAACTACTGTTGCAATTAATCAAAATAATCAAGAATTGATTAGATTAACTGGAGGTGAATCTACTGCTAAATCGAATTGGGTTCATTCTCAATATAAATTGTCACCTCAATTGGATGACATTATAAATCAATTAGTTCAATTGAGTCAAGATGCTAGATTCGGTATTAAGATTAAAAACGTTTCACCATACAAAATGCAACAAGCTAATATGGCTGTTGAATCAATGCAAATAGATTAAATAAATTTTTCAAAAAAAAAAAAGTTAGACAAAGTATTTTTCAAAGTTCGGTTATGTGTATAGGAGCCTAACCGACATTTTTGTCGCATGGTTGTAAAGTAAAGTGGGTTGTGATTTTCGTAAACCTTGAAAATGATTGAGAAAATTTAGTTATTTCAGACGTGTTTATTAATTGTCATTGACTTTAATTACTAAATCTTTTCAAGGAACACATAGTTTGAATATATAAATTTTTTAAAATTGTCTTATATTATTAATAGAGTATTAACAAACGTCTAATTGGGAGAACAAACAAAAATTATCACCAAGTACACGCTCTCTTTTTAGATTAGTTTGCTAAGTGGGCGTATATGTGAGAGACATTTTAGATTATACACACATATCCGTAAGAGAAAAAAAAAGTCGTAGGTGCGTAGTGGAAGACATTGATGAATTTTTTTTTTTTTTTTTTTCGTTGTCGTTGTCCAACAAAACTTTTGAATCATAAACTCGCTCACTCTTTTTTTCTTCCTTTCTTTCTTTTTCCCTTTTCTTTTATATCTCTTTTAATTCTTTAGATTATTCAAAGAAAATCCATCAACTATAAAGGTATGTCATATCAATAGTTTATTGGTTTTAAGGATAAATGATTTGATTAAAGACAATTGAAATTGAGAATTCACTTTAGATTATAAACAACGCAAATTAGCATCCCTTGATTCGTCTATTTTCACAATGAATAATTATAAGATCTCATTCCATTTAGAACTTTTACAATTGAATAATATGACTAGAAATCATAACGGATCACTATTAAATTAAATTGATTTGGTGTATACAATAAAAGTGAACAAAATATTAATTAATGTATGGGAGAGAGAGAGAGAATCTAATGTTATCTTGTCCAGTCTAACTTTTTTTTCCTCCGGTTGTGAGAGAGAAAGAGAGCAATTGTTTATAGTTTGTGTTGTCAGATTTTTTTTGTATCACAACACACGACTAGATTGTTTTTTTTTCTGTTGTTCAATTTGGAGAGAAAAAGAAAATTGAGGCAAAACTGAGACTGAGAAATTTATTTTCTGAAGTGAGAATATAATATTCAATGCTTTCTAAACCCCAACAACAAAAAAAATACAAGTGTTCGTTCTTTTTTTTTTCTTTCTTTTTATTTTTATTTTTTTTTTTTTTTTGATTTATCGAACCTGGAGTTTTACCATTCATCTAATTGTATGTCAATCAATATTGTTTCCCGGGAGTTTACAGGAGTTCTCACAAAAAGTGTTTCACAAAAAAAAAGTGCCTAGTCAAATCATCCAACTACTTTTTTTTAGCATGACCAATGTACTAACATTTTTTTTTTATTTTTAGTTTTATCTGAAGAAATAAATCTCAATTATACATTATTCACTTTTATTCTAAGGGTATATCATTTTTTTTGAAAAGAACGTAACATAACAATGCCAGCCTCCCGCGAAGATTCCGTTTATCTTGCCAAATTAGCTGAACAAGCTGAACGTTATGAAGAAATGGTTGAAAATATGAAAGCTGTTGCTTCTTCTGGTCAAGAATTATCTGTCGAAGAACGTAACTTGTTATCTGTTGCCTACAAAAACGTCATTGGTGCTCGTCGTGCTTCTTGGAGAATTGTTTCTTCCATTGAACAAAAAGAAGAAGCTAAAGGAAATGAATCCCAAGTTTCTTTAATCAGAGATTACCGTTCTAAAATTGAAGCGGAATTATCAAAAATTTGTGAAGATATTCTTTCAGTTTTAAGTAATCATTTGATTTCATCTGCCCAAACAGGTGAATCTAAAGTATTTTATTATAAAATGAAAGGTGATTACCATAGATATTTGGCTGAATTTGCTATCGCCGAAAAACGTAAAGAAGCTGCTGATTTATCATTAGAAGCTTACAAAGCTGCTTCTGACGTTGCTGTGACCGAATTACCACCAACTCATCCAATCAGATTAGGTTTAGCATTGAACTTTTCTGTTTTCTACTATGAAATTTTGAATTCTCCAGATAGAGCTTGTCATTTAGCTAAACAAGCTTTTGATGATGCTGTTGCTGATTTGGAAACCTTATCTGAAGATTCATACAAAGATTCTACTTTGATTATGCAATTATTAAGAGATAACTTGACTTTATGGACTGATTTATCTGAAGCCCCAGCTGCCACTGAAGAACAACAATCCAGTCAAGCCCCAGCTGCTCAACCATCAGAAGGTAAAACTGATCAAGAATAGATTGTATGTAAAGTTTAGTTATATTTCTTGTGTGAATTTAATTTTTGTTTATTGTATTGTACTTTTATCCCGTATTCTTTATAAAAGATCTTTTATTATATACATTACTGAGTTTTCCTATATAAATTTACTTAAAGTTAAGGGATGTGTTGTCTTAGTCAAAATGTACGACATAGGTACTTTTATGCTTTCTGTACCTGAATTTGAACAATATTCTCTCTCTAAAAAGGATTTAGATTCAACAGGAATCAGGGTTTATACTCTTTGTACTGCAAGATCGATTATACAATAGGACAAGTATAATATAAGAGACTAACAATAGAAAAGAGAAAAACGAGTTATCGTCTAAAAATTAAGATGTATATCTTCACGCATTACTTATTCTGTTATACATTCTTTTATCAAACGTAACAAATGACCAATCAATGTTATAAAAAAAAAGTGTGTGTGTGGAATGATAATACTAAAAATATGAACAAAACGTTTTGTTACGCGCGTTCAATATTTTTTGAATAAAATTACACGACCATAGTTAAATGTAAACAAATAACAACAATATTGTTTCAAAGTGTTAGAAAAGAGAGAAAAAAAATTTCAATTATTTTTATTTTATTTTTTTTTTTTTGATTTATCTATTACCCCCTTTTCTTAAATCAGTTACTAAAAGAACTCAATCTATCAGAATATAATGCCTGAACCAGTTGGTATTGCCAATTTACCTAATCAAAGGTATGTTTTTAGAAGATAACGTCAATTCTATGCGTTGTGGAGGATCAGAAAAAAAGACGAGCGGTGATTTTATGGACACGAGAAATTTATCTTTGTTCGATCTTGTTTGTTTTTTTTATTACCAAAATAGCAATGTACTAACATATAAAGGTATAAAATTATCTCTAATGAAGGAGCCACTTTTACTATTATGGTTGCAGGTGAAAGTGGTCTTGGAAAAACAACATTCATTAATACTCTTTTTCAAACTTCTTTAAAACCACACCAAGAACCAAATAATAGACACAATAAATTTACATCACCACACCAAACTGTTGAAATTGATATAGTTAGAGCCATATTGGAAGAAAAGAATTTTAAAATCAGATTGAATATAATTGATACTCCTGGTTTTGGAAACAATGTAAACAATCATGATTCATGGGTTCCAATTATTGATTTTATTGACGATCAACATGAATCTTATATGAAACAAGAACAACAACCTTCAAGGACTGCCAAAAAAGATTTAAGAGTTCATGCCTGTCTTTATTTTATTAGACCAACTGGCCATTCTTTGAAACCATTGGATATTGAAATTATGAAAAGATTATCAACTAGAGTTAATCTTATTCCTGTTATTGCTAAATCTGATACATTATCTCCACAAGAATTGGATATTTTTAAAACTAGAATAAGGGAAATCATTGAAGCTCAAGATATTAGTATTTATACACCACCTTTAGAGTTAGATGATACTGCGAGTGCAGAACATGCCAAACAATTGATCGAATCAATGCCATTTGCAATTATTGGCTCAGAAGAAGAAGTTGAAATTGCACCCGGTCAATTTGTTAGAGGTAGAAAATATCCTTGGGGTGTAGTTGAAGTTGAAAATGATCAACATTGTGATTTCAAAAAACTAAGAAGTTTATTATTAAGAACAAATATGTTAGATTTGGTTTTATCTACCAACGAGTTACATTTTGAAACCTTCAGATCTATTAAACTAGGCGGAGAAGAACAAGAAAATGGAGAAGAGAATGGTACCGAAGAATTAACTAACGAAAAAGGTGAAGTTATTAAAAAACCTGCTGGTTCTAAGAAACCTAGAAGATTACATAATCCTAAGTTTAAAGAAGAAGAAGATGCTTTAAAGAAATTCTTTACTGAACAAGTTAAAGCTGAAGAACAAAGATTTAGACAATGGGAAACTAATATTATTAATGAAAGAAATAGATTAAATCAAGATTTAGAAGAAATGCAAACTAAATTGAAATCCTTAGAAGAACTGGTTAAAAGATTGCAAATCAATAAGCGTTAGGTTTTGTTTTAGTTTTGCTAGATTTGTATAGCTGTATGTATACCTTTGATTCTGTTTGCTAGTAATTGTTGAAAAATAATATACTTCTATCAAAAAAATGTATTGCAGTTTGGATTGTTAACACGTTTGCACGACTGCGAGGCACAGTAAATTTAGTTTCTGCTTGAGCGAGGTATAAGTAGATTAAGAGCGAGAGAGAACCAAAAAAAAAAGAAAAAAAAAAGAAGAGAAAAATAATAATAACGGTGCCGTGGCTATCGGCGGGATTTGAAATTTTTTTTTTTTTTTTTTTATTTTTTTCTAATACATCAATCAAACTTGAAACTGTCAACTCCGGCAATCATATCTTATTATCTTTGCTACTTGATTTGACATTATCTAATATGTCACAGTTTGGAGATTTTTCGGAAAATAAAGGCGAACCCATCAATGGAATTGAATCACCTAATCAACCGTCACAAGTGAAATATAAACGAAACTATCGTGCATGTTTAAATTGCCGACTTCGTAAAGTGAAATGTGATTTGGGACCTGTTGATAATCCACACGAGGGGAAATGTGCTCGTTGTCTTCGAGAAAGAAAAGATTGTGTATTTGTTGAAAGTAAACGTGGTGGATCAACTAATGTTGTCAATGGGAGACGAAAAAGACAAAAATCAGAGAAACTGGATACTGAATCTCCTGAATTGAAATCACCAAATGAAAAACCAAATATGCCTTTGATAAATATGTCGATTAATAATTCTGTACAGAAACTTCCAGGATTGGAGAGCATTTTAACTAAACAAGAAAGATCATTTCAAGTACAACCTTCTACTTCATTTGGAATGAATAAATCTACTCCACCACCAGCACCACATTTACCACGACCACAATTACCTCCTATCTCAAATCAAAGATCTAAACTGAATCAACAATTGCCTACACACCCTAAGTCAATGAATAATGAATTCTCAACTATGGAAAGTGCATTAGTTTTTTTAGCTAATGCAGCTGGTGAGATTGCTAAAGCTGATGAGAGAGATAATATAGATGCACAATCTAAATATGATCAATTGGAAGCTGAAAACAGTCATCGTACAAGTATTGATCAATCAGTTACCCAAGACCAAGTATCGCCACCTGCTAATACTTCGGAAAATCTCACCAATAAAGATATTCCTCAATATGTAAAACCCTTAATGTCTAGACGATTAACTGTGCCCGCTGCTGAAAGTGGGAATGCAGTAAGACCCAAAGGCTCTAATAAATTATCAAATATTGATTATATTGGAGCAGCACCTAACGGCATATTAACTGAAGAAGAAGCCAAAAGATTGGTGAATTTATTTTTTTCAACCATGCATCCATATTATCCACATATACCTAAGTTTTTACATTCACCTAAAGTATTAGCAAATTATCCCATATTATTATGTGCAATATTGACTATTTCATCAAGGTATCATCCATTTGAATCTGATTTAAATAATAATACCAACGGTGCTGTACCTAGACACATTGAAGTTCATGATAGACTCTGGTTATACGTTCAAAGATTAATTTCTCAAACAGTATGGGCGGAAGCAAGTACTAGATCAATAGGAACAGTTTTTGCATTTTTATTGTTCACCGAATGGAATCCAAGAGCTATTCATTGGAGATGGTCGGATTATGCTAATAAAGCAGAAGAAATCAATGAAAGTGATAACACTCCACAACAAGTTGGATCCGCTGCTGCCGCGACTGCTTCTACTGCAGCCACTACCACAAGTGCATTTGGTGGACAATCCAATGAAGAAGGAAATAATGGACTTGCTGGACTTGGAGCAATGAGAAGAAGTCATCGTATGGCATGGATGTTGATTGGTTCTGCCGTTAGATTAGCTCAAGATATGGGATTTATGGAAATTAGTTCAAAAGCATTTTTGGCCACTCATATTGCTGAGATAAATGCAGTTATGAATATGTCACGTAGATCAATGCTTGCTAGCTCATTATCTGAAGTTGATTTAGATGAAGATGAAATAACTGTCGAAGATATGGAACAAGCTGAAGAAAAGGATGATGAATATAAAATCATGATGATGAATGAAGATGAATTGAAGAAAATTTCAAGTCAACATAAATTAAAATTTACAAAATCTCAAAAAGCTTCAATTGAATTACTTCAAATTATGTCATTAGGTCATGAATCATTATATGGTTATAAAGCCCAATTAGGAAAATTGACTCAAAGACAAACATTATCAGTATTGAATATATTGAGCCCGTTGATCAATAATTGGGGTAAGAAGTACAAGGAGTTTTTAATAACTTCAACAAATGGTAAATTAGCCAAACTAGCACCTACATTACCTCAACAATGGTTACGCCCAGATTCTAAAATATGTATTGAAATTCAAGAAACGATTGAACGAGAAACATTCATTATTGAATTCAATTATGTTAAGCTTTATATATACTCACTTGCCTTGAATCATTCACCAAAATCAATGCTTGAAAAAGGTACTCGGATTAAACTTGATGAACTTTCTAAATCTGCAAAATACATAGAACAAGCTTTTCATGCAGCCAACGAAACACTTAATGCTGCACATAGAATACATCGATTTAAAATGCTTAGATTCATGCCTGTTAGATTGTTGACTCGGTTTATAAGAGCAGCGGCATTCATTGTAAGATGTCATTTAACAATGACAGCTCAAGAAAATGTATCCTTATCTGTTTCTAAAATAACAATTGATGAAATTATAAAATCTACTCATCGAGCAGCTATGACATTGCGTGAATGCTCGCCTGACGAATTACATTTATTATCTAGATATTCCACGATTTTGATGGTTTTATATTCGGAAATGAAAAGTAAACGGAATAAAAAAGAAGAAAGTGTCGATATGGAAGAAGATGAAGAAGAAGAATCTGCTGCGAAGGCGGCGGCGGGGACAGCAACAACAGCAATCCATACTGAACTTGGGAATGAAAGTGAGAATTACTTTGGTAGTGTTGACTCTACAGGTGCTCCATCACAACAAGAAACAACAAGCGAACAATATATTCCAAATGAAGATTTTGATCTCAATTTTAATTTCAACTTTAACGAACTTGATATTTTAGGTGATGGATTTCAAAATATCGTAGATTTATGGACGTATTTAAATTAATATCTATATATATATATATATATATATATATATATATACCTATTCTATGCACTCTATCCAATTAATGAATCGATTAGAATCCTATTGTGCTCACGATAGAATTCACTTGCAAATATTGAATCTTCAATTGGTACTTTTTTAAGGACATATAATGAATTGGTATAAGATTTAGGTAAGTATGGAAATGCAACTTGAGGATCCCATTCCACTTCATCACTACTTATTCTTGTATTCTTGGATTCCAGCTCCATAAACCCTCTATCGTTTATATCGACTGAAAAATCTAACGGTAATGGAGATTGACTATTTAATTTCATCATATTATTAATTTTGTTTGTAGCATTGACATTCCCCATCCGGGCCATATGCTTCAATAATGCAACACCTTTATGCAATTGTGGAAAATATTCATCATGTAAACTAGCCATATTCAAAACCGTGACTGCGGTAAATAAAAATTGACTATCCCAAAATCCTAATGTGAAAAGTCTATTTGTTTTGTACATTCTGTACAAAATATCAACAGAAATAGCGGCGCCATAACAGGCTTTTGCTATATTTTTTTTGATTTGATATAATCTTGATTCCAGTCGGAAATCAGCTTTATTGTGTGCAAGATCCATTAATGGTTTCATCATGAGTAACATTAAATGATGGTACCGTAAATAAATGTTTGCTAAAGTTCTTGTACCGTTCGGTTGTGACATAAAATCTTGGTCTTTAAATTGTAATAAATTAGGAGTTTCAAAATCTGCTATTAAATCCTCAAAAATTTGACAAATAAGTTCAAAAATTCTTTTTTGATTGAATTGACGAGTATTAATATAATTAACAAAAAAACTTCTCAAATTTGGCCCATGAATTTCTTTTATAAATTTAGCCACATATTTAGTTAATTGAACATTGATTTGTAAATAATTAGCATCAAAAGTATCGTTATCATCCAATTTCCAAGGATTTTCATTTGGTAAATCAACATCGGTATCTGTATATTGAAAATAAACTGTTTTCGAAGCACATGAAGTATCCAACACAAATATAGACCACCAAGTTCGTTTTATTTTTTCCAAATACGATTTATATTCTTGTATTGAAATATTGGAAGTAGTCAATTCTTTTTGTCTATGATATTCTAAAGCTATAGCTGATCTTTGAGCAATTCCAAAAAAATTATAAACTGTATTATAATTGACATAATTTGCTGAATAAAGTCCCAATAGTAAAGCACATCTAATATATCTTAAATCGATATTTTCTCTGGCAACGAAAAACATCCTTTGCAGTAATTGATAATATATTTTTCCAGGATGAGTTACTCCAGCATCATTAGGAAGGTGACTGACTGATAATAATTCACCAAATGCCATTAATCCAAAAAAATAACATAATGTCAATTGTGAAATATTGGTTTCTGTTAAATATGAAGGGGAATTTAGATGCAAATGAAATTGCTCAAAAAATGCATAAACTTCATCAACTAATGTTTCAATCTCCGTAGAATCCATTAAATAAAATTCATGATTATATGCTGTTTCCACTTTTCTTATCATTGTTAATGTGTATTGTTTTTGAGGTAAGTATTTTAATCCCAGTAATAATAAATCACGTTGCATATCATAACAGTTTGGAAATATCACTTCAACGTCATTAAAAAAATTTGTCTTTATTTGAGGCATGGGACTCATATTAAATGGCTGGGAAATGGTCACTGGGGAAAGCGCTATATTTGGTATAGCGGTAGTAGAGTCTCCTGATGACGATGATTGTGTATCCGTACTACTACTACTACTTCTTGTCCTTGTAATGTCAGTTATTACAATATTTGCTGTATTGTTTGTATAATTTGTAATTTTTAGTTGTGATTCCAATTCTTGCACTTTTGCATGTAGTTTATTTAAATCTGACTCCATAATGACTATTTTTCTATCTTTATTTGGGTAAACACATTCATCTGCTTTATTAATATTTTTACAATTAGAACAGAATGGCTTTTCTCCAGAACATTTGATCTTTAATAGTTTACATCTAGTACATGCATAATGACTCCTACCATACACTTTCAAAGGTTTTGGTTTCTCAATATGATTGGATCTAGTCATATTAGATTACTGAATAAATTGAATGGGAACAATAAATAAATGAATAAATAAAAACCCAGGTATTTGATAAGTATATATATATATTATGTTAAAAAACAATAAAGTATTGCTGAATTTAAATGAACTAACAAAAAAAAAACAAAATTAACAAAAAAAAATATTTATGTGGAGTAAGCAGAGAACGTTTAACTAAGAAATTGTTTAATTTATATAATTTTCAACATTAAATTATCATAAACTAGGAAAGTATTAAAGATCTTTATCAAAGGTAAAGTTCCATACGGAAATATGTAAAACACTGAATATTGTTTTTGTTTGGAGAGTCATCCACCAACAAGTACGCATAACTGGCGTACGGAATTTTCTAACAGTTTTCCGATTTTACTAAAAAGAAAAGTCATTTTTGTGTTAATTGTGGCAAAAATCCCAAGTTCTATTGGTTACATCTTTTTACTTGCCACTCATCTTTGGGTTTAACATTATATACTTGATCCAACAAGAATCGAAAACATGTTTCTGAAGCTCAAAACCAAATTCTATATATAAGACTGTACTATCACATCATCTGATAGACATGTGAATTTTAACTGATCGTAGTTTTTTTCGGATATTTGATTTTTTGACGAGTTTGCCTGAACGCCTTGTGGCACATAATTCTTAAAGGTACAAATTTGCACCACCCCCCATTTCCCAAAAACATGCTACTTGTGTACCTCATTAACTGATTTGAGTTAAATATCATAGCAACCGAAACATACATACATCAGATAAACACGCCTAACCCCATGATGTTAAGTTTCTGTACATTTGGAATGTTTGCTCTCGCTCAAATAATAGGAAAAGTTGATAAAAACTCCGTAGTGATGTAACTATTATGCAATAGCAACAATAAAAACAATAAAAACAATAAAAACAACAAAAAAAAATAAAAACAGTAACAACAGTAACAACAGTAACAACAGTAACAACAGTAACAACAGTAACAACAGTAACAACAGTAACAACAGTAACAACAGTAACAACAGTAACAACAGTAACAACAGTAACAACAGTAACAACAGTAACAACAGTAACAACAGTAACAACAGTAACAACAGTAACAACAGTAACAACAGTAACAGATGCAGCAGAAGCAACAGCTTCAGGAGCACGTGCAGTGGATTAACTCCTGGTATTTTTGTAATAGACTAGCACCATCGGATGATCGGAATAATTCCAGGATTGCCGACTCAACGTTTTATGTATTATTAGTCGACTTAAAAACTGGTTGATTCATGGGTTAATCTCAGGAAAAGTGGAAAATTCTCATTTTCTAGAAACACAAGTACGAGGCACTCTAATAAATTCAATAGCACTTATCTATAAGTTGGTATCCAGAATAGTAGAGACAATGTCAGTGTTCAAATTTGTTGTTACATAGAGTACTAGAGCTAATAACAGATGTAAAGGGATATTTTCAATAATTTGTAAATTAACCGTGAGAGCAGGTTTTATATTTTTGTTAGTTACTAAAACTAAACCTATCTAATCAAGGGAAATCTGACTTGGATTTATATCCATCAAGATCCAACCATTCTATATTCTTATGCGCATCCAACATTATAATATGCTTGCCAACTTTCTACTCTGTTACATATTAACATACTGTATATCCAACAAGTTCCACAGTCTTGCATTAACAGCAACAAATTGAAGAAACATAACACTATATTCGTTCTTTCAATCCGTTCAATATAAACTCATATAAATCGAGGACAACTCTAAAACAAATAAGTGACAATTATTTACGTTAAGAATACTACATACTAAAAGAAGTGATTATAATACCTCTTTATGGTTATCCTAGATATAATACTTTTCTAATTACATATAAAGGTTATTTGGTCCATTGTACCAGAGAGATAAGAAAAAAGAGATTTATCAACACTTCCTTTTCTCTAGATCAAAAAAGAAACAAGAAACAAGAAGAGTTAAGAACTCAACAAGCGCAATAAGGAAATCAAGAAAAATCACAATATACATATACTCTATTATGGATAATAAAGAAGCTACAGAAAAAACTTTACGGGTTACAAATTCTTCAGACTTTTTGTCTGATTTCACCAAGATTGATCAAGTGAGAGTTGCTACTGCATTATGAGATAGACTCACCGATGATTAAAGTACTATTAAGTTACGTATTTCTGTTCAAAAATATGGTTTTATTCCTGGGATTCTTTCACTAATGAAGAACAAAACGATATTGGGGTGTTTGTTTGGCTTCACGAATCTAATCCTCAGTTGTATAAGGAATTATTAAAGAATGAATACCCACACTTGAGTATTGCGGATATCAAATATTATTTGTATGCCCAATCTAAATTAGGTTAAGGTTTGAGTGTTAAGACTGAAACTCCGTTACTGACCAATAAAGTATCCGGACTTCATGACAATTATCCTACTATTACTAAGCAAAATAATGGGCGTTATTTTAAAGTTCAATGTCGCAATTGTTATGGTGTAGGACATGAACTGGACGTCTGTCCTCTACCTGCAAAAAAAAGGATTCCCATTCTAAATTTGGAGTACAAACTAAGATATTATCTTAGAAGAAACAAAGCCAACCGAATGTATCATTCCTAAAAATACTGCCAGTCCATCTGAACTTGCCACTGAAGACAAATTACGGAAGGGAATCACGTATATTAAAAATGAACCGAGCCCATGAATAGGTAATAAAGATGTAATTTTACTTTATCCTGGCCAAATTTAAAAAGTATGGAGAATACCCCTTTAAATAAATAACACCTCGGCACAAGAGTATAAGATAAGTGGACAGCTTCATTGATTTTACTAATATTACTCGGATTATCACCATCAAAAAAATTTATACCATTTCGTACAACGGTAAGACCCTCTTTGTATCTTATAGTAGTATCGGTATCGCTTTTGCTATGCTTGGCTCATACATAGTTTAGATTTTATTAATTTAGAACTAACAAGTACATTAATTGTGAGTTCTTGGATATATAAACCTTAAACGGTATTTTTTGACATTAAACTTTGTATACTATGTCTACAAGGAACTTGCTGCCATCAGATAAGCTGTTTCATTTTATGGGCCCTTCACCTCAGGTATAAATATTATCACACCTCGGTTAAGGCGTTGCGTAACTTCAAAAATACGACCTACACTTTGTAGATAATGGGGAAAAAAGGGAAATTTAATTTTAACTGAACTAAACCCGTATGTATAAGCATAAATCGTAACCTACTTTTCGGTTGATTGGTATTTGTGCCTGTCCTGTATATAAGAAATCGGTTTATTGTTGTTGAAGTCAAAAAAAAATATAAATCTATATATAAAACACAAGTTCCACAATATTCCTATTGAAATAACACAGAGATAATGTCAGAAACACATTCTACTCTGACTACTTTAGATGATATCATAGATGAATTAAAATTAACGTACGACTCATCACTGGGATTACTTGATGGTGAAGCGATTAGAGCAATACCAAATCTGAACACCTTAACCAATCTAAATAAGTTGTTGAAAAACTTATGGAGGCAACTTGATGAGGTAGAAGCTGCTGATAATGATGTTTTGAAAAGTATAAAAGCGATAAATGAGAAGGAGATTGAAGAATCTAATGAGAAGGAAATAAATGAAAAAAAGCGTACTGCGGAAGAATTAACAGGAAAAGACGATGAAAATGATGACGCACTTCTCAGCACAACAAAAAGACATAAACTTAATGCTGTAGAAAAAGAAGATGAAGAAACTGATCAAAAAGAATCTATACAGAATTTTAGAGAACCTGAAGAAAGAATAAATTCAAAAGATGATCCGGTACCGCCAGTACAAACAGGTACATTCACTCAAGACAATGATACCAGATTGAAGAATCCAAAATCAGAGTACGTAGAACCACAAACATTATCTTCTGCTGCCATTGCAGAATTAGGATTGTTTTCTGAAGAAAATAATGGATTAGAAACTCAAGGAAGGGAATATTTGAAAAAGAAATACGGAGTGGCATCATACCCAGAAAGGGATTTACAAGATATTCTACCTGGTGAAATTCCAAATATAGATTTTTCCAAAAATAAGCCACCTGCAAATCAGGTTCAATTTACCACTTTCCAATCATATATTGAATCATATTTCAGACCATATCTGAGCGATGATATTAAATTCCTCAAAGAAAAAAACGTGATTCCCCCGGGTTTCGAAAAACAAGGTTACCGTCCTGATATAACACCATTCATTATTCCAAAATTAGGGAAGTTCTATTCTGATGTGTGGTCTGAAGAAGATTCTACGCTTGCTTCAAAATTGAATTCTCCAGCGTACCAACAACCACCATCCGATTCATATAAACCAAAGGGTACTATTGATGGTTTGACTGATGATACATTATACACTGAAGATGTATCATGTGGTCCACTTTCTAATAGATTACTTTCTGCCATTTTGAGTAATAGTGAAGGTGGTCTTGATGATGATGAGGAAGATACAACCGAAAAGAAATTAGATGATGGCAAACCAACGCTAGCGGATGAAGAGGTAGCGACTCAATTAAATAGCGAAGAAAATTACAAAGCAACAACAGAAATAAACGATTTTCAATCAATTGAAGAAAGGTTGAAACGAGAATTGAAATACATTGGAATATTTATGAATTTACCAGTTAGCGATGAAGCTAAAGCAAGATCCAAACTTGCAAGAGGTTCCAAAAAATCATCCGCAAGTATAATTGATAATGATGATTGGATAAAGAATAAAGAAGATGATGAAGTATGTGCCGAGATTAGACAATTGCAAAAGCAATTGAAGGAAGTTACTAGTAGGAATCGTGCAAACAGGAAAAAATTAATCCCATTGGTTGAAGAACATATTGCGTATCAAGAATATTATGCTATTCTTGAAGACTTGGATAAACAAGTAGATCTGGCATATATCAAAAGACTCAAAGGTAAAGGAAAGAAAAAGAAAGTTGATATTGCCACTCCTCAACAACAAGCTATCAATAGTGGATTGAGAGCATTATTAGAAAAAAGAAGAAGATGGATAGACAATATTGGTAAATTGTTTCCTGTAGCTGAAAAAATGAAACGTGTACCCAACGAATCAATATTGGTTCATGATGGTATTGTCGAATCCGAACAGTTCGAAGATGAAACTATAGAGAATACGCCTAGCACAGTTGATATTTTGACTCAGAAAGTGTTATAAATATGTATGTCTATATTTGTTGGCTCGGTTGTGTGTATGTATGTACAATCTTAAAAGAACATACCATTAGATATTTCTTTTAGTGGTGGTAATGTTTTTACGTTTCCCACAGCAGCCAAAGCTATTGGTTTCCCTCTTAATCTATAGTTAGCCCAATTTACAACATCATCTTTCGTTATAGCCTCCACTCTTGCAAAAACATCTTCTGGTGATAAACGATAACCTGTATTCACAACTTGTCTTCCAATATCTTCAGCAATAGCTGTAGAATCATCCAATGCTAAAAGCAAAGATGCTTTTAATTGAGATTTGGATCTCTCCACTTCTTCTTCAGTGATATCACCCTTTGCTAATCTACCCCATTCTTTTTGAATTGCATCGACTAATGATTTCAAGTTTGAACTTTTATCAGCAGTAAAATAAACCCCCAATAATCCAGTATCTGCATAAGAAGTAGTATAAGCCATGTATGAATTTGCAATTGGAGACTTTTGTGGTCCACCGGTAGCAGCAGTTACAGCTAATGGTGAAGGAGAGTTGGATCCAATACCAATAGATCTATCCCATGTTCCAATGATACCATTAGCAACTGAAGCAACAAAAAAATCTGGAGCTGACCAACTAACACCTTCAACTGCTAATGCAACATGAGTAGTAGGCATTGAATCATCTTGTATTCTAACTTCTTCGCCATAAAATAATGGTAAAGTTCCACCACTTTGATTGAATGGCTCATCTGATTGTACAATATTTCCAAAGTATTGTTCACCCAATTTGACTAATTCATCATGGTTAACACATCCTACACCTACTAATGCCATTCTATCACCTTTGTAATTGGTTGTGATATAATCTACCAAGTCTTGTCTATTAATAGTCCTGATCATATCTCTTGGTCCCAATATAGTTCTTCCTAAATCTTGATTTTTAAAAGCTACGGCGTGCAAATGATCAAAAACCACTTCATCATACATCTTATCAACTTCATCACTTTCTTGTAAAATAACATGTCTTTCATTTTCAATAGCTCTTTTTTCTAATCTTGATTTGGTTAATAAATCACTTAAAATATCCACATTTTGATTTAAATCATCAGCAAGGCATTTAGTATAATATACTGTGTTTTCCCTTGAAGTATAAGCGTTAATCTGACTTCCAATGTTTTCAATTTCTAATTCCAATGCATGTTGTGATCTTTTTTGAGTACCTTTAAATGCCAAATGCTCTAAAAAGTGAGCAGTACCACTACTTTTAGGATTATCTGCTCTAGATCCAGCATTAATCCAAACACCAACAGTGGCGGTTCTTGTTCCTGGCATATTCTCACTTGCCACAGTTAATCCATTTGGTAAAATAGAAGTTTGGTAAGTCGGTGTTGGGGCAGCTGCTGTATTGAAGTTGCAAAACCTGAGTTTTTTGGTGTACCTTGGTAATGAGTAAAATCTGCTTAACATGTTATATAATTGTAATAAGTTGCTATAAATGATGAATAATTAATGATCTAGACCAAAAAACCAAAAAAGAGAGAAAAAAAATGAATAAAACAGTTGTACTCAATCATTGTACACGACCTGAGGTACTTTCTTGAAAACAGAAAAAAAGTGCTAAACTTTTTGAAAAACTAAACAAACCAAGTTTTAGCCAAAAGCTTTTCGACAGCTCTAAATAATGACATATACATCACCAGCCATTGTTATTGATAATGGATCATACACTACAAAGGCGGGTTTTTCTTCTGAAGATTTACCTTCATTAGTGTTTAATTCCAATTATGTGAAAAACGTTCAAACGGAACAAGTTATAGTAGGTGACGACTTAATAGAGAGTAACAGCGATAAAGAAGTAATGAAATTATTGGATAATGGATTAATTTATGATTTTGATAATATTGTGAACAATTGGCAGTATGTTTATGATAATGTTGATAATAACAATCTGATTGATTCAAAGGAATTTCCATTAGTAGTTACTGAACAACCATGGAACACAAGCAAGAATAAAATCAAATCATGTCAAATAGCATTTGAAAATTTAGAAGTACCAATTTTTAGTTTGGTTAAAAGTCCGTTGGCTCAATTATATCGTTGCGGGAAAGCCACTGGTTTGGTTATTGATATTGGATCCAGTGTCACTAGTGTGACCCCTATATTAGATGGTGTGATTCAACTGAAATGTTCTTATCATTCAAAATACGCTGGTGACTTTGTGAATTTGCACGTTTTAAATTATTTAGAAGGTAAAACCGCAGTGACTAATTTAATCCCATCACAATTTGTTGATGCCTCAGCTTCATTCAAACAATATTACATGAGTCACAATATCTTACAAGAATACAAAAATTTGGCAATGAATTATCAAATCAAAGATTACCAATTATATAACCGTAGTTTTATTGATGTTTCTGATGAACAAAACTTTTTAGGAAATTTGTTTGACCCTATTTTGAACAAATTGCCAGGTATCGATCTTCCGGAACCAAGTATAGATAAACCAGGATCTCATGGTTTAACAAATTTGGTGTTTTTGGCTTTGAAAAACTTGGAAACAACAATGGTGCCACCAAACGGAAATGATGCAGCTTCACAGAATAGGTACCAAAGGTTTATTTATATTTTCAAGAACTTATTGTCTAATGTATTGATCACAGGTGGTACTTCTGCAGCAAGTGGCTTGCCTGATCATATAATAAGTGATTTGAGAGCGTTGATTCAAAAATATTTTCCTCATTATCCATTTTCATATTCTGTTGCTCAAATTAGACCTAATAATACAGAAAGTGCAGAAATTTGGGACCGTCAGTTTGGAAGTTGGTTAGGTGCTTGTAATTTGGCAAGTATGCTTAATGATAATGAAGAGAATGCTAATAGTGCAAAAATTGCATTGGACAATTGGTTTATCACAAAAGCTGATTATGAAGAGTTGGGTGAAGATTTAGTAGTAGAAAAGTTCAAATGAGAGAGTATAGTGTGTAACTTTATAAGACTTGTACTATAAGAAATTCAATTGTATATTCTCTATTGCGTTGGTTCAGATTTCCAAGTAACATACTTGTTATCATACTTTGCAGTCTCGCCATGTAAATCCAATACTTGCTTGATCTTTTCTTCAACTCCTAATTTATTGTTTGTCTTTTGTTTAAAATGCTTGAAGACTTCAGCAGGAGTTGGCAAGTACGTTCTATTGGAGCCATCCGTTCCAGCAATAAAATCAGCAACTTGTTTGTTTGTAGGCAATCCAGTTTGATGTGGATATTGTTCAAAATCAACACCAAACCATTTTTTTATATATGGTTTCTTCAAGTATTTTTCAGTATTCTTCGATTCGTTAAGTGTATCTCTGATAAATTGTGGAGTTACCACACTTGGATCATTCCATTTAGGGAAAAATGGATCTTTTATCTTATCAACCAATTTGTGAATCACGCCTTTAGCAAAATCATTCTTTTCAGCTGGGATACTCATGATGTTAGTAGCAGAAACCATTTCTAATTCAAATTGGTTCTTAATAGTGTTTTTGGCCCCACGGTTCATTAATTCAAAACCAACGGCTAATGATGTCTTTGGTTTTTTCAATAATGTGTCTAAGGTTTTCTTCGCAAATGGAGATCCATCCTTTTCCAAATATTTCAAAACGTCATCAATGTTGTCTTGTGTAAAAGCTTTGTTAATTGTAGCAATATCATCTGAAGAAAGAAAGAATTTATAATCTTCTGGCAATTTCTTCTCGCTAAATTCGTTCAAAACTTCATTAACTTGATTAAAGTATTGGTTGTTGCCTGATAAAATAGTTGCATTATCTTCGATTTGAGGTGGTTGTAAACTTGCTAACCTATTAATTAATTGTGGGATTTTTTCAGATTTAACATAATGAGTAGCAAACCCAGCAAAATAAGCATCTAAACCTGGTAATATTGATCCAGTCAAGGCAACATAATATCCGATTTTGTCGTCTAATCTTGGCAAGAAAAAAGTAGTACCTACATCAGGGAAAAATCCAATATCCATTTCTGGCATGGCCAATTTAGTTTTTTCAGTGGCTACTCTAAATGGTGCGTGAACAGATAGTCCTACACCACCTCCAAAAGTGATTCCATCCATAAGTGAAATATATGGTTTTGGAAGAGTAGAAATAATATAATTGAGGTTATATTCTTTATCAAAAAAATCAGCACCGTATCCAGGATTTCCTTTTCTTATTTGAATTGCACATTCCGCAACGTCACCACCAGCACATAAAGCTTTTGGTGAATTTGAAGTCAAAATAATGACATTATTCTCTGGAGATTTAGCGTAATCCAAAACTGGAGGAGTCATTAATTCAATCATTTCAGTATTTAAAGAATTCAACTTTTTAACTCTATTAAGTGTAACAAGTCTTGCATGATTCTTTGTTGAGGTTAAGACAACTGGTTGCTCTTCATTGCCAGCCGTTGGATTGTTTGATAATGTAGATGACATTCTGATAGTAAATATGCTACTAGGTATATAATTGGTTGGTTTAAATAGTTTTGAAGAATGATTTAATCTTGACATCGAAAAAAAAAAATTATGGCTTTAATAACTGATTATATATTGATTATGGATTTACGTGTGTATACCACTAAAATGGGTTGTGGGGTTAAACTAGATTCGTATTGCCACGGGAATTCAACCAGTGATTTTTTTTTTTTTTTTGTTCCTTCTCCCCTTTTCCCCTTGTATAGCGTGCGAAAAGAGAAAATATGCGCTATTCTTGTGATAATAAAAGAGACATGGATATCGGGTTATTAAAGCTATTAGTTACAGGATCAATATATCTCGTATTGTAGTAGCAAAACCAATTGCTCGGTTTATTTCCTGATTAGAATTTTATGAGCTAGTAAGAGACATTACCCCATTTTCTTGTATCAAATGCATTGCGCCCAGAACCGAGCTATTTATTTATTATTATTTTTTACATGGTATATTCTAAACTACTTAGGTTAGATTGTATTGATTCAACAATAAACATTCCTCTCTTTTGTCTTCATCTGTTATTGACAGAATTGAACCTTTATGTTTTGGAATTTGATACTGATAAAAGTTTCCAGTATGATACGAAGCAATGAGTACTAAATCATCACTAAATCCAATTTCCACTTTGTTAGACTTTGGATCTTTATCATTGTGTGGGATATACTCTGGCAATTTAATGTATGCAAACGAACGCCTTGGGGGCTCCCATATCAAATTGTCAAAATAATCCTTGTAAGGCAATTTTTTAATAAGTGAATTGGTATACTGATTACTTATGAGCTTCTTTGTTTTATTGAACCACGAGTTGGATGCTTTATCATCCACAGGTATAGCTGTATGCTCTGTTGGTTTTGAAATTAACAAGTTTGCCAAACTTTCGTTAAGGTCTTCAGACGATTTGCTGGTATCACCATCACTATCATCTAAGTCGCTAGTGTTGGTACCATCTTGGGCATTCTCGTTATTCGTAAAATCAAATTCATCCCCCGATATTTTAAATAAATGAATGGTATTCGATTCAGATGCACAACCTAAAATACGATTATCATTGTGAAAATTCAATGAGTTTATTTTTGCCAAATTATGACCCCTTCTTAAATTTCTCACTTGATGGATCTTAATTATGCCGTCATGTTCTTTCAAATCAAAAACTCTAATTATGGTTCCTTTTACTGATGCCGTAGCTATTTTCTTATCTTTGTGAGAAACACATATTCTACCAAGTGCAGAATGGTGAGCTTCAAATATCATCACAGGTAATAAGTTAATAGTATCATAAACCACAACCCAACCCTCGCTATCATTCTTAATATCTTCAAGACATGAAAACTTGTCCTTTTGGATATTTGAACTTTTGGACAGTCTATTTCTTGTGAAATTAATGTATTTATCATAGGAGTCTGACTTGACAACGGAATCACTAGGTTTCAATTTTGAAGTACACTTTGCTTCATCTGTATTGAGTAAATCAGTTTGGTTGGTAACATAGGCTATTGGAATAACTAGCCAACTATTTTCATCTGCACTAAGATCCCCAAGAAACGACCTATTATCTTCAAACAGTAATTGTAGTATTTTTAACAATCGTACACAACTCAAATCGTAAATGTATAGTTGCCCAGTATCTAATACCACTAATAATCTCTTTCTGTTTAATTTTATATCAATTATACTAGAAGGGAAATTTAGTTCACAAATTTTTAAATTTTGTTTGAGATTGTATATCTTTAATAATCTATTACCCAAATCATCTTGAGATTGCGGCACAACTATAGTTAATGAAGTGGAAAATAGCATTTTCAAAAACGCGGTTGGATAATTAGCTAACGCATCTTCTGTTTGCTGTTGTGAAGCTATCTCTGTATTGCCGCCGCCTGACTCTTGAAGGGAATTAGATATTGATCTCCGTAGTGGACTTTCTTGTGATGAATAAAACTCTCCAAACGGTTCACAATTAAATATGCTAAATCCTTCTGAAGTTGAAACTGAAATCGATGAATAATCAGGATTGAATGAAAAGTCGTTGACTGAAACCATTTGGATACTCTCCACAAGTTACAATAAAAAAAAAAAAAAACGGTTGATTTTGCCTTACAATTTTATTCGTGTACAAAATCGGTAAAATATGCCAATAAGGGTCATACATTTAACTATACAACTCTAAATGAAAAGCTTTATTCTTCAACTTCTTCTAAAGTGACTTTCCTCTTTCCAGCATTAGCAGTGCCATTAGAGACTTCACTTCCAGTAGCTTTCACTTCACCAGAAGCATCACCGATTTTTTCTTCAACAACTGATAATTTAGCTGCCTTCTTCTTTCCTTTTTTCTTTTTAGGTTCTTCCCAAGCATACACAGGTTGAAAACTTTCAATAACACCACAATCTTCAAATAAGTTAGGAAATAACCAAAATGGTTTTGGAAAAGCTACCAATGAAACTATGTAAATAATCAATCTTACAAAAGCAGTAGCAAAAAATAAAGCAATTAACCCTAAAGCACCCATAGAAAGATACCAAACACCTCTCTTCATAAAATTTGGCCAAAGTGGGAACAAGATAACTGCAAAAACACCAGCAATAGCTAATAAACTGTATAATAAAATAAAAGGATTTGGTTTTTGATACAACCAACCATAATACACATCTGGATCCATGACTGCTTTATCTGCTCTTTTCACAGTAGGCTTATCTTTCTTTGGTTTCCATCCTTTAATTGCTTTGACTTCGGCATAGTGCAATTTAGTAATTGGTAAAAGTAGTTGATTTTGAATCAACAATACAAAAATTTTTTGAACTTCTTCATTACCGTTAATCGGAATTAATCCATTTTTAGGATTTTGTTGCTTTTGTTTGTAATCATCACTTAATAATGCTCTTTGAAATCTTTTGAATCTGAAGAATTCAATATCATTTGTATTATCTAATAACCCTGTTCTTTGTTTTAATATAGGATTTTGGAATAAATAATTAGCTATATTAATAGCCACTGGCGATCTTTGATTGCTCGTAGGAACTTGGAACTGGCCGGCTTGTTGTTGAACTGGAGCTGACATATTTATAGTATATGTGGTTAAAGGTTATGCTGTTGGTTTATTTTCTTTTTCTTATTTTTTTTTTCCTGTGTGAAAATTTTCGGGCAGCTTCGTCTAACGTGTCAAAATAAAATTTAAAATATTTAATCACGTGCGCCATTGTCACAAATATTAACTATAAATGAATTACAATCAGGAAGTCTATAAAATAAACCATCGAGGTTATGCTCTTCTCCGGATATAATCTCACAATAACACTCGGAATCGACATTTACAACTCAACATACCCTGAAATTTGCTTTCATGTCTTTTCTAAGGAACATCATAAACATAATGTTGGTCATTTAAACCATTTAAACCTAACCTATTTGAAGTGACAATTACTAATACTGAAATTAATGTTGCTGATTTTACAATTCAGTATTTTCCAAGAAGAAATAGTTACCAGAAGCTTTTTGTTCTTTGTCCATTTGAGAGTCCAATTTGTTAATTCTTGGTCTGTAAGAGTTTGGATCTCTTCTGAAAGTAACATTCAAATTCTTCAAGAAACGGTTACAACCTGTTAATAAAGATTCAGGAGTTCTGGCAACAGCATCTTTAGATGGTTGACCTTCGAAAACAATGACTCTATCAGCTAAATAAGTAGCCATAATGAAATCGTGCTCGACAATGAAAGCAGTCTTTTTGGCATGTAAAATAAATCTTCTGATGACCTTCGCACAAATAATACGTTGTTCGGAATCCAAATAAGCAGAAGGTTCATCAATTAAATAGATATCGGCTGGAATACCCAAAGCCAACACAATAGCAACTCTTTGCAATTCACCCCCGGATAAAGTTTGCACTTCTTGGTCAACAATATTTTCAATTTTTAATGGCTTAACAACATCAGTTTGAAATTGTGGGTGCAAAAATGCAGCTCTAATTTTCTTGAAAAACAACTGTCTGACTGTACCAGTAAATTTAGGTGCAATCTTTTGTGGTTTCATTGAAACATTCAATTTTGGAATATCCTTGCCTCCATCTGGGGCAATAGCGCCAGCTAAAAGTTTACAGAATGTAGTTTTACCGGTACCATTTTCTCCCATCATAACCAAGATTTCGGAGTTGGTGAAATCACCAGGTTCAACTGTCAATTTGAAATCACCTTGAGTTTTTTGCATTCCTGGATATTCTAAAGCATTTGATTTATCCAAGATCAAATCATCACCAGCATCAGCCAATCTGAATTGTAAGGATTCAGTTCTGAATCTCATGTTTTCAGTAGGAATATGACCATCTAAAAAGATATTAATCCCTTCTCTAACAGATGCTGGTAAAGTCACCACACCATACACAGATGGAGCACCATAAAGAATACAAACAAAATCGGATAAATAATCCAACACAGACAAATCGTGCTCAACACAAATAATATAAGTAGTAGCAGTTAATAAAGATCTAATAATTTCAGCAGCTCTCAATCTTTGTTTAACATCCAAATATGAAGATGGTTCATCAAACATATAAACATTGGCATCTTGAACACATGTCATACCCAAGGCAAATCTTTGTAATTCCCCACCCGACAAATTTTCAACTTCACGGCCCAATACATTTTTCAATTCTAATACTTTTAAAATGTAATCATAATCATCTCCTTTTTCATTCTTGGACTCCAAAATAGCACCAACCTGTTTAATCTTGGATTTAGCCAATGCACGAGGAATGTTATCAACATATTGTGGTTTAATAATAGCTTTGATATCATCTTCCAAAACTTTGGTGAAATAATTTTGTAATTCTGAACCTCTAAAATGTCTTAAAATTTCTTCCCAATCTGGTGGATCATCGTATCTACCCAAATTTGGTTTTTGCTTACCAGCCAAAATTTTCAATGCAGTAGATTTACCAATACCATTAGTACCGACTAAACCTAAAACTTGTCCTGGTCTTGGTGTAGGTAATCTATGCAATTTGAAAGAATTGGCAGAATATCTGTGTGTTGTTTCACCTTCCAAGTTTGTTGGTAAATTGATAATAGTAATGGCATCAAAGGGACATTTTTTGACACAAATACCACATCCAATACATAAAGTTTCTGAAATAAATGCAATTTTGGAAGCTGGGGTAACTTCAATACACAATTTACCAGTTTTGACAACGGGACAACTCTTTCTACATTCTTGTTTACATTTCTTTGGTTTACATCTGTCTACCGACACAATAGCAATTCTTTCATTTTTTGAATGTGTATCATCTCTTCCATTCTTAGTCTTTCCTTTTCCTTTAGAACTCATATTGTTTGATTAATAAGTGTAAGTAGTTGTGTGAAAAAAAAAAAAAAAAAAAACCTGTTTCAGAAAAAAAAAAATTTTTTTCAATGAGCTTAGAGAAAGGACGTGTACTTGTTTACAAATACGCTGATTATATAAAACAAAAACTCAGACGAGACTTGGCTTAGTAAATGCGACAATGTGATTGGGTGTAAGACATGAAGTTGTAACGACACTTCCAACTAGATATAGAAAACATGGCCTCTCAGCAATGTGCGGCATGAATATTGAATTTATTATAGCAGATTTTTTGAAGTGGAGACAGCTAATTCAAGTTTTAGCTCCTTGATTAAAAATTGATACCAAAATAAGACAAGAACTCACATTTTAAGTATAATTTATTTGCATTTATCATAATAACAACACGATTTTCCTTTTATTTGATTGCAACTTATAGAAAGTGGTTCACTTAATATAGTCGTGCATTTTGAGATAATTTCGTGCGGTTAGTCAATTCTGCCAAATAGAAATCGCAGGCCACGTAGTTTAAAATTTTTGTAAAATTTGTCACCACTTCTTTTTTCTTTCTAAAAAAAATTACTTAATAACAACTTGTCCAAATTTTACAATGTATCTCACAAAAAATTAATTTGACTATTATGGGCAATCAATCAAAATAAAAAACAATGAGTTGATCAATCATCGTCATTAGTTTATGGAAACTGGTTTATTTGCGATAGCTGAGGTAATGGCGGAATCATTTATTAGTGTTTTTTTGTCAGATTTTGCTGGAGTATCTAACTTTACAGATGTCCCAAAGTTAAAAGTGATATTTGTTTTCCGAAATCCAACTTTTCAATGCTAGTAACGATACCGCTGGGTTTTCTTCCTGTGGATATTATCAAAAATTGCTTTCAAAGTTTAATTTGAACTCCACTATTGTTGACACGTTTTTTGGCATTATGAGTATTTGATGTTGGCTGCCAATGGTTGCAAAATGGATTTTCATTT
The DNA here is from genome assembly GCA_030582575.1 of Candida buenavistaensis. Taxonomy (NCBI): domain Eukaryota; kingdom Fungi; phylum Ascomycota; class Pichiomycetes; order Serinales; family Debaryomycetaceae; genus Candida; species Candida buenavistaensis. The sequence continues at coordinate 7,354 of JAKTXM010000002.1, read as the reverse complement.
GAATAGGTTTTGATTCATTTTGCTCCACGGTGATCATACACATGTTTTACGATGTGTTACCATGGAATATCATTGAATCTCAAATTTTGTGCTAATTGTCATGAACATTTTCCTGTTGCTGATGGCTGCAAAACGCTAGACCTTGTTTAATTTTACAGACTATTGAATGTGGTTATTTCAATTAATGAGTTTTTCGAGTGCATAATAAAATATACTCAATTTTTAACCTGAGCGGCAGCCAATTCGTGGACTTTTTATTGTTGGATAATGCAAAAATTTTTGAAATGCTGTTATTTTAGAAAAGTGTAGATCTACCTAATTTCAAATAAACAACCTCTAAGTGATTTTAACCAATCATTCAACTCTTCTATCTATGCATATCACGAACTTTTTTCTCCTAAATTAAGGAAAACTTGACTGAGTTGTCATTGTTCACACACACACACACACAAAAAAAAAAATTTTACATCTGCTGTTTTTCCCATTATACCCTTTTTCTATCTATAACTTACCATATTATTGATATAGACATTCAGTGGCAAGTTACTGATTAAGGGTTTTTGATCAATATATACACTTGAAGTGATAGTATACAGAAGCTAAGTTCAATTTAAACTCAACAATTTTGAAAATTAATACCCAAACAAAAAAAAAAAATAAAAAAAGAAAACATTAATTAATTTACTTTTTTGAGGAACCAATCAATTATTCTTACTGTCAGCACTAGCATTACTATTATCACTAACTTATTTCACAAATTATTGGTAGTGTTATTTAGATTTGAAAGAAATAGATTATTTACACTTTGCATTCCCACTTCACTGCATAATTTACGAGGTCTGTGATTTTCAAAACAATAGTTATATATTTTTTTTTTTTAATTTTAGTTTTTAGCATTAACCAAAAATGGTAAAGCAATATGTACCGGAAGAGGCTGAGTTAAATCCAGAGCTTTATGGATTAAGACGATCCCATCGTGAAAGAAGAGGTCCAATGATTGTTGACTCCGACTCGGAAGACGAGGTTGCTTCTACAAGAAAGAGAAAAAAAGTTCACGATGATTATGACGATGATATCTCTATGGATGAAGATGAAGACGATGATATTGAAGATGAAGAGGAGGAGTATTATGATTTTGGAGCTGCTAGGAAAAAGCAGAAATCGTCCAAGAAAAAAAAATCAAAAAAAAGTAGATCGACTAAAACGTTGGATGCAGAACCTCAAGAACTTAGATTTTCGACCAGAAATAGTAAGCAAGTGAATTATGCCATTGATTATGATGAAGAGGATGCAGATTTATTAGAAAGTGAACCCGAGTTTGATGATGATGACGAAGAGGGAGACTATTACTACTATCAACAGGCAAATGAACCAGAAAATGAACGTGGTGTTGATATTGTAATGGATCATAAAATAGATGAAGGGAATACGGAACTTACGGGTGATCCAAAATTAGATTATCTTTTTAGCATCAAATGGACTGATGCCTCGCATTTGCATAATACTTGGGAGAAATACCAAGATTTAAAATCATACAAGGGCTTTAGAAAGTTGGATAATTACATTAAACAGTTTATTATTTACGATCAAGAAATTAGAAACGATCCATTGACAACGAAAGAAGATATAGAAGCAATGGATATAGAGCGTGAAAGAAAGAGAGATGAACAAGAAGAATACACTCATGTCGAGCGAATAATTGATAGTGAAAGAGTTGAAAATGAAGACGGTAGTAACAAACTCCAATACTTGGTTAAGTGGAGAAGACTTTATTATGATGAATCTTCATGGGAAGATGCTGAGGAAATTGCAATGATTGCTCCTGATCAAGTAACAAAATATCAACAAAGACTAAATTCAAAGATTTTGCCTAACCTTTCCGCTAATTATCCTTTATCACAAAGGCCGAGATTTGAAAAGTTGTTTAAACAGCCTGTATATATCAAGAATGGTGAATTGAGAGATTTTCAATTGACTGGATTGAATTGGATGGCCTATCTTTGGTCTAGGAATGAAAATGGTATTTTGGCCGATGAGATGGGTTTAGGTAAAACTGTTCAAACTGTTGCATTTTTGTCATGGTTAATTTATGCACGAAGACAAAATGGTCCACATTTAGTTGTAGTTCCGTTGTCTACCGTTCCAGCCTGGCAAGAAACATTTGAAAAATGGGCACCTGATGTTAATTGTGTTTATTATTTGGGTAATGGAGAAGCTAGAAAAAACATTAGGGATTATGAATTCTATGGACAAAACAACAAACCGAAATTTAATGTGGTGTTGACTACATATGAATACATTTTAAAAGATAGAAATGAACTAGGTGCTCTTAGGTGGCAATTTTTAGCTGTTGATGAAGCCCATAGGTTGAAAAATGCAGAATCATCATTATATGAAGCATTGAAAAGCTTCAAAGTAGGAAACAGGCTATTGATCACAGGTACTCCATTACAGAATAATGTTAAAGAATTAGCAGCGTTATGTAACTTTTTGATGCCTGGTAAATTCACAATTGATCAAGAAATTGACTTTGATAGTATTGACAGTGAGCAAGAGCAATATATTAAAGATTTACAAAAAAAAATCAGTCCTTTTATTTTAAGAAGGTTGAAGAAAGATGTTGAAAAATCATTACCTTCAAAATCAGAACGTATCTTAAGGGTTGAATTGTCAGATATACAAACGGAATATTATAAAAATATTATTACCAAAAACTATGCTGCTTTGAATAGTGGAAACAAAGGTTCACAAATATCTTTGTTAAATATTATGAGTGAATTGAAAAAGGCATCCAATCATCCTTATTTATTTGATGGAGCTGAAGATAAAGTGTTAGCACAAGCTGGTTCCAATTCTAGAGAAAATATCCTCAAGGGAATGATTATGACTTCAGGGAAAATGGTGTTGCTTGAACAGTTGTTATCAAGGTTGAAAAAGGAGGGCCACCGTGTTTTGATTTTTTCGCAAATGGTTAGAATGTTGGATATATTGGGTGATTACATGTTCATCAAAGGTTACCAATTTCAAAGATTGGATGGTACTATACCGTCTTCTCAAAGAAAAATTTCAATTGATCATTTTAATTCACCTGGATCTAAAGACTTTGCATTTTTATTGTCTACAAGAGCCGGTGGTTTAGGTATCAACTTGATGACTGCTGATACTGTTATTATATTTGACTCTGATTGGAATCCTCAAGCAGATTTACAAGCCATGGCTCGTGCACATAGAATTGGTCAAAAAAATCATGTTTCCGTTTATCGATTTGTTAGTAAAGATACTGTTGAAGAGCAAATTTTAGAAAGAGCAAGAAAGAAGATGGTTCTTGAATATGCAATTATTTCATTGGGTATAACTGATCCTAATGCCAAAAAAAATAGCAAAACTGAACCTTCAACTAATGAATTGAGTCAAATTTTAAAATTTGGTGCTGGTACTATGTTTAAAGAAAACGACAATCAACAAAAACTAGAAAATTTGAATTTGGATGATGTTTTGAACCATGCTGAAGATCACGTCACTACTCCTGATTTAGGAGAATCTAATTTAGGATCAGAAGAGTTCTTGAAACAATTTGAAGTCACTGATTACAAAGCCGATGTTGAATGGGATGACATTATCCCACAAGAAGAATTAACCAAATTGAAAGATGAGGAAAAGAGAAAGGCAGATGAAAATTATTTACAAGATCAAATTGCCATGTATTCTAAAAGAAAGGCAGCTATGCGTAGATTTGAAAACGGGTCTTCTGTACCAAGTGATGTTGAGGACAGTGGAGAAGATGTGAGACCAGCAAGAAGAAGAAACGCTGCTGATCATCAATTATCTGAGAAGGAAATTAGAGGTATTTATAGATCAATTTTGAAATGGGGTGATTTAGGTAGCAAGTGGGAGCAATTAGTTGAAGAAGGAAGTATTACAAACAAGAACCCGGTTTTGGTGAAGCATGCATATAATGAAATAATCAATACCTCCAAAGAATTGGTTAAAGAAGAAGAATCTAGGCGAAGTCAAGCGCTTTCTGAGTTAGAGCGTAAAGCAGAAGAGCAAAAACGAAAACCAGTAAATGCAGATGAACCAAATCAAACTGCGTTGTGGATAGCAAAAAAAAAGGAAAAGAAAGCAGTTTTGTTTGAATATCAAGGTGTTAAAAATATTAATGCTGAATTAGTATTGAATAGACCAATAGATATGACACATTTAGATAAAATTGTACCAAAAGATAAACTTATGAATTTTGTTTTACCAAGACAACCAAAACAAGTTCAAGCATGGACATGTGAATGGACTGCAAAAGATGATGCAATGCTACTACTTGGTGTTTATAAATTTGGATATGGGTCATGGGTACAAATTAGAGATGATCCCTTTTTGGGATTACAGAATAAATTGTTTTTAGAAACACCACCTACTTATAAGGATGCGCCTAAAAAACAAGAAGACAGTAAAGACAGTAAGAAGGTACCTGGCTCTGTGCATTTGGGAAGAAGAGTTGATTATTTGTTTACTTTATTAAGAGACGACGAAACTGATGGTTCCGCTGGTGGTACTACACCTGTTGGTGGTGCACCAAAAAGAAGAGCTAGAAAAGCTACACCTTCTCACAATAATATCCCTAACAATCCAAGCAAGCTTAAAAAAGTTATTAAACAAGAACATACAGAAAGATTAGCAAAGTCAAAAAAGAGAGATTTTTCTGTTTCATCTGTAGTAAATTCCAAGTCAAGAGATGATAAACATGAGTATGCAAGTATGGACGAATCATCATGCAAATCTATCATGCAACCAGTAGTAAAATCATTACACAAATTACATAAAGGAAATAAAGGGTTAGATAAACATGAATGGGCAAAAATATTAAAGAAGGAGTTACTCACTATAGGGGACTTCATAGAATCAGAGGTTAATAAAGTTAAAAATAAGGATAGGTTGCGAAAACATTTATGGTCATTTACTGGTCTTTATTGGCCATCAAAAGTGGCCAGTGATAAGATAAGCGCTATGTATAACAGACTTAAACAAGCTAAGTAAGTGTTTATAATGTGTATATTAAAATGTTGTATAAATTTTTTTTAGTGTTTCACATCCATTGAGACTGTGTATAAATACATCAACATATACGGCATGCAGAGTATATTTTTTTTTTGATGTTTATACACGCCCATATTGAGAGTGAAAATTTTTTTTTTTTTTTTGGTAATTTTCATTTTTCAGAACTTGTGAAGGCCAAAACAAAAAAAAAAAAAAAAGAAAAAAGCACAACTTTTTTGTAAATCAACCTCATCTTAACTCCAGATTGGAATTATACAAATCACATACACTTTATAATTAAGAAAGCATTTTATATCCCTATAAAGCTTCTTATTTAAAAGTTACTTAAAGTAAAAAAAAAAAATTATAAAAAAAAAAAACTTTTAACCCTTTATATTTCAAAAAAAAATTTAAAATAAAAAAACAAAAAATTTTTAATTTTATCCATCATGTCTGCTGCTGAAACTAATCAACTCCAAGAATCTATGGAAAAATTGAACATTGGTTCAACTGCTGAAGAGCAACCAGCTGCTGCTGCTGCTGCTGCCACTGAAATATCAGCTGAAGAACAAGGTGAATCTTCTGGTGTCGCTGAAAATTCTGCCTCTTTATACGTTGGTGAATTAAACCCATCAGTTAATGAAGCCACCTTGTTTGAAATCTTTTCTCCGCTCGGTCAAGTTTCATCCATTAGAGTTTGTCGTGATGCTGTTTCCAAAAAATCTTTAGGTTACGCTTACGTTAACTACCACAAATTCGAAAATGGTGAAAAGGCAATTGAAGAATTGAACTACTCTCCAATTGAAGGTCGTCCATGTCGTATCATGTGGTCTCAAAGAGATCCATCTGCTAGAAGATCCGGTGATGGTAACATCTTTATTAAAAACTTGCACCCAACTATTGACAACAAAGCTTTGCACGATACTTTCTCTGCTTTCGGTAAGATTTTATCTTGTAAAGTTGCCACTGATGAAGTTGGTCAATCTAAATGTTTTGGTTTTGTCCATTATGAAACTGCTGAGGCTGCTGATGCTGCTATTGAAAACGTCAACGGTATGTTGTTAAACGATCGTGAAGTTTTCGTTGGTAAACACATCTCCAAGAAAGATCGTGAATCTAAATTTGAAGAAATGAAAGCCAATTTTACCAACATCTATGTTAAAAACATTGACTTGGGTTTCTCTGAAGAAGATTTTGAAAAATTATTCGTTCCATATGGTAAAATTACTTCTATTTACTTAGAAAAGGATCAAGATGGTAAATCCAAAGGTTTTGGTTTTGTCAACTTTGAAGAACACAATTCCGCTATCAAGGCTGTTGAAGAATTGAATGACAAAGAAATCAATGGTCAAAAGATTTACGTTGGTAGAGCTCAAAAGAAGAGAGAAAGATTGGAAGAATTAAAGAAACAATATGAATCTGTTAGATTAGAAAAATTAGCTAAATACCAAGGTGTTAATTTGTTTGTTAAGAACTTGGATGATGCTATTGATTCTGAACAATTAGAAGAAGAATTCAAACCATTTGGTGCTATTACTTCTGCTAAAGTTATGGTTGATGAAACTGGTAAGTCTAAAGGTTTCGGTTTTGTTTGTTTCACTACTCCAGAAGAAGCCACTAAGGCCATTACTGAAATGAACACCAGAATGGTTAACGGTAAACCTTTATATGTTGCTTTAGCTCAACGTAAAGATGTTAGACGTTCTCAATTGGAACAACAAATTCAAGCCAGAAACCAAATGAGAATGCAAAATGCTGCCGCTGCTGGTGGATTACCAGGTCAATTCATTCCACCAATGTTTTACGGTCAACAAGGTTTTTTCCCACCAAATGGTAGAGGTAATGCTCCATTCCCAGGTCCAAACCCACAAATGATGATGAGAGGTAGAGGTCAACCATTTCCAGAACAATGGCCAAGACCAGGTCCAAACGGTCAGCCAGTTCCAGTTTACGGTATTCCACCTCAATTCCAACAAGACTTAAACATGAGACCTCAACAACAGCAACAACAACAACAACAACCAAGAGGTGGTTACTATCCAACCCGTAACCAAACTAGTAAGAGAGATTTAGCTGCTATTATTGCTAGTGTCCCAGAAGATCAACAAAAGAGAATTTTGGGTGAAGAATTGTATCCAAAGATTGTCTCTACTGGTAAAGCTCAAGAACCAGAAGCTGCTGGTAAGATCACTGGTATGATGTTAGGTTTAGAAAACCAAGAAATTTTGGACTTATTGGATGACGATGAATTGTTCAACAACCATTTTGAAGATGCTTTAACTGCCTTTGAAGAATATAAAAAATCTGAAGGTGCAGCCAATGC
>JAKTXM010000001.1:120632-203722 GCA_030582575.1 Candida buenavistaensis | reverse complement strand
AATATTAACGAGTGGGGTTTTGAATACCTTGAATAAAAAAAATAAATAATAGAACACCTTTTATAAACACAACCGAATTGCACATTTATATTTTATTTAGATAACTATTAATTTAGGTTTTTATTCAAGAAATAGGTCATTAACTTAATTATTCATACTTGCATTTTCTTTTGTTTTTTTTTTTTTATTTTTAATTTTTTTTGTATAACCAATCATGTCTGTTGAAAGTGATGAAAAGTTTATTAAACACGCGGATTATGAATATATTCAAAAGTTAGGAGTTAATAAATATTATCCTAGTTATATTGAAAATCCAGATATTCTGGGTAAAGAGTTAAAAGATCTTATAATTGATAAACCGATTTATAAAGAAGCCAATAAATATGCAAAGAAGAAACGAGGATTAAGGAAATTGAAACAAGAGCAACGACAAGATTCAATAGATTTAAAATATGATCAAAGATTAGAAAGTTTGGGTATGAGAAGAGAGCAAAGAAGTCAGGATATTGATACTAAGCGACAGCAATTATTAGAAAGAAGAGAATTAAGAAAGGAGCATAAACAACAAAAATCAGATTTAAGAAAAGAACATAAACAACAAAGATCCGGTAATAAACATGGAAATATACAAGACGACTGTGTTAAACAATCATATAATGGACATTATATGAGAGCTTCAAATAGTATGAATAGTCAAAATACTAGTACTAATACTACTAATAATGATGTTTTTAATAATTATCCACAACCACCACCAAGACGACAAAGTATTAAAAGTTTTAATGGGTATCCACAACCACCAGTTCGAAATAGATTTCAATCTGATATAAGTTCAGGAGAATCTACAGATGATGATGATAAAACAGAATTTGAGAGTGATGTTGAGAATACTATGAAATCATTTCAATCTACTACGTTATCAACTACTGTCAATCAATCTATTGGATACAATCATAAAGAAGAACATACTAGTCAAATGAATAGATCGAATACTTATGATGCTACTAAATCTACATTTACTAGTTTTCGTTCTAATTTAAAAAATAAATTGAAATTAACTGGAATTAGAAGAGCCAGTGAACAATTAGGTATGTATATTTTTGTTATTTATTTTTATTGAATTAAGGAAAAAAGGGAAGGGAAAGCAGAAGAAGAAGAATCAAGGGGTGGGGAGTATACAGTAAATATGCATGAGAAAGAGAGAGAAAGAGTGTTTGTGTATATGTGTGTGTGTGTGTGTGTGTGTGTGTGTGTGTGTGTGTGTGTGTGTTTAATGTGTTGAGGGTAAAACTGTGATATTATTTCCCATTGTGGTGATTGGAAAATGAGATATTTTAGTAATAATTACACTACTTTTAAATGAGATTTCAAGAAAGAGAAAGAGAACAGAGGAGGGGGTCACGAAAAATCTTTTTTCTGTCATTCAGTCTCAATCCTTCAATTCTCCAGTTTTAATAAATTATTGTGGGGGGGAGAGAGAAAAAAGAGAAAAGAGAGAAAGAGAAAGAAGAGAGACAAACAAACCAACGACGGCGACTGAGAGAGAGAGCAACAGAGAAGAAGAGGAAGAAAAAAAAAAGAAAAACAATTTTGTTGATTGTCGAATTCTTTTTTTTTTTTTTTTTTTTTTTTTTTTTTTAAATATAAACTCAACTATCCTTTTTATTACTATATTGTTCTTTGAATACTCAAACCCTATTTGATTGATATTTAATATTTCAATTTAATAGAATTCCATTATCACACAACAACACAATTCATATAATAAACTCAGATTTATTTATAACATTAGAAAAGAGAGAAAGAGAGAGGGGTTGATCTTTTTCTTTTTCCTTTTTCTCTTTCATTATTATTATTATTTTAAATTTATATCTTGCTTCCCTCTCCCCTTTTATTGTCATTCCATACGATTTTACTAACAATGTCAACTAAAATAGAACTCGTAACTGAAAATGTAACGAATGGTCATACTGGTGCATCTGAAACTATTCAATATACAAAGTCTCAGATGGTTGGTCACGGATCTTTTGGTGTTGTTTTTCAAATACAACTTCAACCTTCAAATCAAATTGGTGCTGTAAAACGTGTATTACAAGATAAACGTTTTAAAAATCGTGAATTACAAATTATGAAATTGGTTCATCATAGAAATATAACTGATTTAAAATATTTCTTTTATACTAATAATGAAAAAAATGAACTTTATTTAAATTTAATTTTAGAATTTGTTCCAGAAACACTTTATAAAGCAAGTCATTATTATGTTTCAAAAAGATTAAATATGCCTCCATTGGAAGTCAAATTATATACATATCAAATGTTTAGAGCATTAAATTATATTCATTCTCAAGGTATTTGTCATAGAGATATAAAACCTCAAAATTTATTAATTAATCCTGATACCGGTGAATTAAAATTATGTGATTTTGGTTCAGCTAAAATTTTAAATCCAAGCGAACCAAATGTTTCTTATATTTGTTCAAGATATTATCGTGCTCCAGAATTAATATTTGGTGCTACTAATTATACTACTAAAATTGATGTTTGGTCTGCTGGTTGTGTTATGGCTGAATTAATTTTAGGTCAACCTTTATTTCCTGGTGAATCAGGTATCGATCAATTGGTTGAAATTATTAAAATTTTAGGTACTCCATCGAGAGAACAAATTAAAAATATGAATCCAAATTATATGGAACATAGATTTCCTCAAATTAAACCAATACCTTTACAAAAAATTTTCAAAAAAATGAATAATGATTGCATACAATTTTTAATTAAAGTTTTACAATATTCTCCAATTGATAGAATTTCTTGCATTGAAGGATTAATTGATCCTTATTTTGATGAATTAAGGAATGAAAATACTAAATTACCAAATTATAGAAAAATATTTCTGCAACAATTTCATAATAATCATAATAATTCATTTGGTAATGCAGCTAATTATCAATTATATAATTCTCAACCAGATTTAAAAAATTTACCTGAATTATTTGATTTTGATGATCGTGAATTTTCAGTTGATCCAAGTTTAAATAAATTTTTAGTACCAAATTGGGCTTATTCTCATTTAAAATTAAATCAAAATATAAATAATTTGGATGATTTTGTACCAATGACTGCTAATGAATTAAAAGTTACCCTTGAATGATTTACAAAGTAACAACAAAAAATATTGATGATGCTGACGTTTTTTTCTTTATTATTATTATTATTATTATAATTACTATTACTATTATTATAAACTTTTTTTTATACTGTACTCTCTCCTTCCATTTCATTCTGTTATATATTATCTTCAATTAAAAAATAACAACAACCTTTTACTACCCTGTCATATATATATATATATATGTATATATATTTATTTACAATCTTGGTTTATCAATATTTTTAGTCTTCACCTCTTGAAACTTTTGAGCACTTTCATTTTTTGCCATTTGTTTATGCTTTCTAATCTTTTTGATATTCCCAAATATATTTGAAATAGGAACAACAAACCATTTAGCAAACCACGGCATTAACGATAAGCTAACAACAACCCTCAAAGGCAACAAAAACTTTACAATACTAAAAGCATAGGCCCCTTCAATAACAATATCCATTTTATCTCGAGATCCAATCTCCCACCCTGCCTTCAGAATAACGTAATCAATCACTTTGGCACCTTGATCTAACGCCCAACCAGGGATCTCCATAGGCACGTAACCGGGATTATTATGGAAAAAATACCATAGTCCCACGAGCGGTACAACTGCAGTTAATTCATGAAGAACTAAAAATGAAATCAAATGGGATACCGGCGCATGGATAAATCGAGACGCATAAGTACGTAAGAATTTAGGCACTCGTTTCAAAATTGGATGCGCTTTTAGCTCCTGTTCACTTAGTTGTCCTGTTTTTGCTGTTGTTGGTTTAGAAGAAAAAAGCTTCAATGTCACTGGCGCTGCATGGAATCCGCGTGTGAGAAAAGTTGGCCTGAAAAGAGTAGTCGGTTTGGTTAGTCTTGGTGCTAGTCTAAACATTATTGTTGTTTTGTAGAAGTTTTGAATTTTCCTTTATTTTCCTTTATTTTATTTTATTTTTTTTTTTTTTGGTTTGAGTGGCAGAAAAACTTGAAAGTCAATGTGGCCAATGATTTGCTGTTTTATTTAATTATTGATTTTTTCTTTTTTGCAATCATGTTTATTGAATCAGTACTTTTGAAGATTACGACATTAGCTCGGCTCATAAAAGGTCTCGTATAGACCTCACATACGTGTGTAGTATTTATACAAACTATCAAAATGTTTCAATGCAACATGACAATGGTAACTTTATAGTGAGTATCGGAGACGTGGTTATTTAATCTCCAATATCTCACAGAGTTAAAACTAATGTTAATAAACCAACTTGTATAGATTCGCAGTCATGATAACATACAATGGTTGCAACTTTACCGAGGATACGACCAGCTCGTTTAGAATCGCGACTCTCCACTAAATATATATAAATTTTTTTTTCTTTATATAAACGTTCAGGTATTATTTTTCAATACACCTTTTTTTTTTTTCTCTCTCTTTTCTTTCTGTTTTTCCATTTTTTTTTTGTTACAACACTCTTCTTATATATATTCTATAATGACTAATCCTTCAGTTTATATTGTTTCTACAGCAAGAACCCCAATTGGTTCATTTCAAGGTTCTTTGTCTTCTTTAACATACACAGATTTAGGAGCTCACGCCGTGAAATCAGCATTATCCAAAGTCCCACAAATCAAAGCTGAAGATGTAGACGAAATTTTATTCGGTGGTGTTTTACAGGCTAATTTGGGCCAAGCTCCTGCTAGACAAGTGGCTTTAAAAGCAGGTTTATCTGAAAAAATTGTTGCTACTACAATTAACAAGGTTTGTGCTTCCGGTATGAAAGCCGTTATTATTGGAGCTCAAAATATCATTTGTGGAACTAGTGATATTGTTGTTGTTGGAGGTGCTGAATCAATGAGTAACACTCCCTATTATTTACCAAGTGCTAGATCGGGTGCAAGATACGGTGATTCTTCTTTAATTGATGGTATTCAAAAAGATGGATTATTAGATGTTTATGATCAAAAATTAATGGGTGTTGCCGCTGAAAAATGTGCTAGTGAACAACAATTTTCAAGAGAAGATCAAGATGATTTTGCTATTAAATCTTATGAAAAAGCTAACACTGCTTTAAAACAAGGTAAATTCAAACAAGAAATTTCTCCAATAACTATCAAAGGATTCAGAGGTAAACCAGATGTTGTTGTCGAAAAGGATGAAGAAATTGAAAAATTTAATGAATCTAAAGTTAGATCAGCCAGAACTGTTTTCCAAAAAGAAAACGGTACTGTTACTGGTCCAAATGCTTCTAAAATAAATGATGGTGGCGCTGCTTTAATTTTAGTTTCAGAATCAAAATTAAAAGAATTAGGTTTGAAACCATTAGCTAAAATTTCCGGTTGGGGTGAAGCCGCCAGAACTCCAATAGATTTTACTATTGCTCCAGCTTTAGCCATTCCAAAAGCTCTTAAACATGCCAATTTGTCAATTGATAAAATTGATTTCTTTGAATTAAATGAAGCCTTTTCAGTTGTTGGTTTAGCTAATGCTAAATTATGTAATATTCCACAAGATAAATTAAATGTTTATGGTGGTGCTGTTGCATTAGGTCATCCTCTTGGTTGTTCAGGTGCTAGAATTATTGTTACTTTATTATCTGTTTTGAATCAAGAAGGTGGTAAATTTGGTTGTGCTGGTGTTTGTAATGGTGGTGGTGGTGCCTCATCAATTGTGATTGAAAAAATCGATAACGAATTTAAATTATAGAGAGAAGAGAGAATAGAAAAAGAAAAAATAAAAAAAATAAAAAAGTGATAATAAAATATCTATAGTTATTCTTTAATAAACAAAAACATGCCATCAATTGATTATCTCTGGTCAGATGATTTTCCTACTCCATTCGAATTGGAAACTCTATTCCCAGATTCTACATTAACGTATATAATAGTATCAAAAGATCCATTAACATGTTATAACAAATTCATCCAGTTCATAGAACCATGGGTCGAATTATATCCATGGACGATCTCTCCACCAAGCATTACGCAACAACGCACCACCATGCAATCCAATACATTCGAATATATCTATGGGGAATTGAACTATCATGAATACATTACGGAATCGCATCTTCTTATATCCATACTATTTCAATTTACAAAATTCCATAATGATTGTTATATTCATACTTTAGATTCTCAAGATATAGATCCTCTTTTGATTCAATGTCACGAATTCCTACCCAATGATCTTCAAGAAGTGCATACGTCAATCAACAGGATTTGGATCCATGATTTTCAAATCGTGGTGTTGAATCTACACGATGATAGGTTCGTTAATCTAACCACTGCAATCCGCCAGTTGGGTAACTCGGATTATGTAGTAAATGAACAGATTGGATCACACTGGCGGGAAAAAGTCAATTTTGAGAACTATTTAGGAGATATCCACGATATTTCAATAAATAATGTACCTTTGGATATAGCCAGATTATTAAGCAATAACCCATGTTTGATTCTGAATGCATTGGTGGCTTTGGAAAATGAATCAAGTATTGAAAAATTAGACCAGGTTGTTGGCGGTCATGATATTCGTGTCGTTGTTAATAGTATGACTATGGGTATAATCCACACAATTTGCCAATCAAGTGACATCCATGCACGTGATATAGTCATGCAGGGATTGTTGAGATTTTATGACCAAGCCCCGGAAATACCGCTAGAGGATAAAAAAGTGACTAGATTGGACTTACAACAGGTTTTATTAACTAGAGGTTTGATTAAGGGGTTTGTGGAAGAGAATAAAGATATTTATAAGATATTGAATAATGAAGACGATATTGAAGGACGGACAAATGAATTACATGATGTATTAATTGATTCAAACATTAAAGGTATACTTGAGGATGAAGTTGAAGGATTGGAAGATTTATCAGATGATGAATTGAGACTGTTCAGACAGGGTTATTATGAACGTTTCAATGTTTGGTTAAATAAAGATCAAGTTGGACCTGAATATTATAAATATACACAACTGATTTCTGAAAAAGTTGATGAATTTAAAGAAGGTTTTGCCGGTACTGAATTTGAAGATTTTCCGGAATTCATGGAAACTAATACTATCACTAATACAAAATATAATGATGATAGTGATTATAAGAGTGATGAAGGAGAGGATATGGCCTATGATGAATATCTCAAGTTCAAAAAGGAGTTGAGAATGAAAGAAAAGATAGTTGATGATGGTGAAGATGATGAAGATTGGGAAGATATAAAAGAAGAGGATGATTATGATGATGATGAAGATAACGAAATAGAGGAAGAACTTTACCAAGAACCTGAAAAGTTGATTGAAATATATGATGATCACACTACAGAAGAAATTGAAACTTTAACAAAAAGTTTAAAATATTTACAAACAGCGGCATCATCAACAAAATCAAAAAATCTTGAAGAAAGTATTAAAAAAATATACAGTTAAGGGTTAGGTATAAGTATACCTCTTTCACTTAATTCATGAATTGCCCATATCCATGTTCTTGCAGCATAATCCATATTTGAAGCTATTTTAGTAGGTTGAGATTCATTACCATCAGGACCAAAATATTTTCCATTATCCTTTTCAACATTTAAATTGGGATCCAAAGCACATTTTATAACTACATTTGCACCATCTTTTGTATTAACACCGAAAAAATAACCAAATAAGTAAAAAACTAACCAAAAAATTATTCCAACAATCGGTAATCTTGTCCAATAAGCAAATAAATTAGTATTCATTATCAATCCTGGATGTACAGTCAAAAACAATACTTTTGGATTTCTTAAAGTTAACATTTTCATAAAATGTATCCCGGCAATTTTAGCCATTCCAAATCTTATCCAAGTGAATATAAAATTTGGATAATAATCCAAATTATTGTTCAAATTAAAATATTGGAATGCAAATTGATGTCCAAAAGAACTTAGATAAATTATTCTAGGAGTGGGTAATTTAGGGTATTTATCACTTGTCTTTTCCAACAAGGGTAATAATTTAGTAGTTAGTACCAAAGGGGATATGAAATTAGTTTGTAATTGAATTTCGAATTTATCGTTAGTCAAAGTATAAGGTAAAGCCATTGCGCCTGCGTTATTAATCAATATATTTAAATTATCTTCTAATTTTTTAAAATTTTCAACTGCTAAAATGACCAGATTTAAATTACTCAAATCAATTTCTAAAAAACGTAAATCCCCAAGAAATCGTTCATTTAATTCCAAAGTACTATAATTCAGTCTTATTTCATTAGCTTTTATTTTCAATTCCTTGATTGAATTCAAACATCGTGATTTACTTCGTCCAGCAATATATATAGTATATCCATGTAAATATAATTGTAATACTGTATAAAACCCTAATCCACTACTTCCACCAGTTATAATTGCAGTTCTTCGATCTAATGAAGGATTTAAATGAGGCAATGTATCAAGATCTAGTGAGTTCATCGAGGATATGACTTTGAAATACGGGAGGAAGGTTCTTTAACTATGTTAAATGGGTGTATGTGAGTAAGTGAGTGAGTGAGTGTGAGTGTGTGTGTATGTGTGAGTGAGAGTGTGTGTGAGCGTATGCTGTTCGATTGTTATGTGGTAAGCTTTTTTTTTTTTTTTTTCCATTTTTTAGTAAAATCTGAAGCATGCACTACAGAGAAAGAATTTGAAGAAATTTACACAATAAAAAATAATTGAGATAACAAAGTCACATTATATTACATAATCGTATACTTTCAATTCTTTAAATATTCAAGACTAATAATTTCTTTAAATATAACATCTGAAGATTTATTACTAGTATCAATACTAATAGATTCACCACCATTTTTTAATAATTCATTACCTTGAGGAATTTGCATAATATCATATTGAGATTTAACCATATCGGATTTCATATAATGTCCTTTTCGATTTTCAACTCTTGAAAGCAATTCTTCAAAACTAGTATATAAGAAAATAAATCTAAATTGAATAGTATCACTTACTGCATTCTCTTTAATAAAATCTCTATAAACTTTTTTTAACATTGAACAAGAAACAACAGCAATATTTGAGGAATTTTCATCATCGACAGCTTTCGAACTAGCTGTTTGACTCAATTTTTCTAACCAGCCCCACCTATCATCATCCGTTAATGGTATACCTTGAGACATCTTATCAATATTTTCCTTTGGATGTAATGCATCTCCTTCTATGAATGGACATTGATAATATTTGGCTAATAATTCACCTTGTGTGGTCTTACCCGTACCTGCTGGTCCACCTACTACTATAACTGTTGGTTTAATTGACATTGATGAAAAATTTTTATTTTTGCTTTTATTTTTGTTTTTGAAAGAGAAATAAAAGTCTTGCGATATTCGGAATATTTGCTTGAATTTATATTGATTTTTCAGATTTCCTGATTCTCCGAATGTTGGGTATTGTGGGGGAAATGTAATAAATTTTTTGGGGGACAACCTTTTTTTTTTTTTTTTTCTTGGTTCCTGGGGAGGGAGGAGAGCGGAGCGGAGGGGAGGGAATTATCAAACATATATATACAATTTACATTAATCATCTAAACTATTTACAATATCTTTAGTTGCTCTTTTTTCTTTTTTTTTTTTTTTTATTATTATCTTACTTTCACCAGATTTAACTAAACGCTTTGATCCACCAGAATCGCCTTTAAATTTACCAGATTTACCTTTTGCTCCAAATTTACCTCTTGATCTATCAGATTTGACACCTAACCTATAATTGATGGCATTAACCCGTTTAACATTTGCTAATTCTTCACTTATTCTCTTTTCAATCACTGCTTTAATATCCATTGTACTCTCTTTATCAATAAAAATAGTTGGGAATCTTTGACTCAACCATAAAAATACTAAAACTAATTTATGCATGTCCTCTAATTCATCAACTTTTCTTAAAGCTACATCAGTTTCTCTTGTACTACCAGCTCTTTCAGATATCAAGTTTAAATCCAAAAATTTAAAATCAAAAACTGATTTACAGTCTCTTTCAACAATAGCTTTGAAAAAATCCCTAGCTACATTCATAGATAAAACAGGATCACACATTGATTTAAAACTAATCGGAGTTTCACATAGTGCTAGTTGATCTTCAATATTCATTTTCTTTATTTTAGGATCATTCTCAATAACCTCCAAAACTTCTAGCCTCTGCTTGGTTTCAGAAATAAAATAATTATCATTTTGAAATCTTGATATCGTTTCATCAAATCTTTTAAGTATTTTAGATAACGAAATGGTTGATTTTTCATGTGCAATAAATTGTTTCCAAACATAACTCGTTGGCCAAAGGCATGCCTTTTCTAAATTTGGATTAGATGTTCTTAAACATTCATTAATAAAAACTAAACTTGCTCGGTTCAAAGCAGTGACAAATCCTTCTTGCAGACCATTAGAAGCACTAAATCTTCCAGCTCTACCAGCAATTTGTTTAGTTTGCAGTACTGATAATGGTTCCATAGTTTTACCATTAAATTTAGCAATGGTACTAAATACAATACGATTGATTTTTAAATTTAATCCCATACCAATTGCATCAGATGCAACCAATACGTCATATTCTCCATTATTAAATTTCTGAGCTTCTTTACTTCTAATTTCAGGTGGTAAAGCACCATAAATAACACCAACTTTTAAATTCGTATTATTCTCAATAGTACATTTATTTTCCAAAATTTTCTTTCTTGAAAAAGTAACTAAACAATCACCCTTTTGTAAATTTGCAAGTGTTGTACTTTTCGTCTCAACAGTTAATTTCCCTAATCTTTCAAAATGCTTAATTTCTAATTCATCACCGGTAATTTTGACCAATTTTTTAATTAATGGAATAGCACTTTCTTCACCACAAAGATGAATTTCCTTGGCTAATACACCCAAAACCGCATTTGTCCAAACAGATCCTCTATATGGATCTCCAATCATTTGAATTTCATCAATAACACATAAATCCATTTTTTGATTTAAGGGAACCATCTCAATTGTACCGGAGGCCAATCCACTAACTTTTCCATATTCATCAATAGAAGGAATGACTTCTTCCCCAGTAATCAAATTACATCCGACACCTTGACTTTGAAAAGTTTCATAAATCTCACGAGCAAGCAATCTCAACGGGCCAGCATAATAGCCACTTTTGGTTTTCGAAAGTTTGAGCAATGAATTATACGTCTTGCCGCTATTCGTGGGTCCCACATGCATGGTTATTTTTCGCTTCATCTTTCTAGCTTCTGGAAACCATTCCGCAGGGTTGGATATACTTACTGTATCTTCACCAGTGGGCATGGTTTCTATTCTTTGTAATAGGAACATTCGGTAAATTATAGGTACCAACAACAGTTCCATTAAGGTATATTTGTTGTCCATATTTTTGAATTGTAAAAAATTATTCGGATACTTGTCTTTCTCAATAAGAGAAATTAAAGAAAGTATATTAGAAGGCGTAGGATTGATGTAATCGGTAACCGTGACTTCATTTGTAGTTTCACCACGATCTATGATCTCCAGTATATGGTTTTCAAATCTTTTAAAAACTTCCGACTTAACATCATCAGATTGATCATTAAGCATACCATAAGGATAAGGTATATCTCCTTTATCCAACCTCGTTTTGATATTGGAAAGTATCAGATTTACTGACAGTCGGATATTTTCCGATTCATCTTTCGATATAGATTTTAACGGTGAAGTGGTATGGTTCCGGAACTGTAAAAAATGTTGGTATCTCGGTAGTGTTATATTTCTATAGAGTCCAAAATGTCGATATAGACGTATTTGATACATTGGTAGGTGAATTATCAAAAATGATAAATCTCATCGGATTTTTCCTTTTTTTTTCGTACTTTATTTAAAGGTCACGTGATACCAACACGCGATAAATGATGTATGATTTAATGTAAAAATAAATTAACAAAGTTTATATACTTATTATATGGGATGAATTGAAATTAGATAGTATTTCTAGAGACATTTTGTAAGCAAGTTATTATTTCTTAGCTGAATTTGACTTTTTTTTTTTTTTTTTTTTTTTTGTATTACTCTAAATGCTATAAAATCTAGATTTCAATCTTTTTCAAGTTTTCAGAAACTTTAAATTTAGCTCCTGTCTTTTCAGTAACTTCTTCAATTGTAGTATTCGGATCTATTTCAATTAATACTAATTTTTCATCAATAACATCAAATACTGCCAATTCAGTAATGATTCTAGATACACATTTCTTACCAGTCAATGGGAATTTACATTCTTCAAGAATCTTTGGTCTACCTTTTTTATCAACATGTTCCATAACAACAACAACTCTGGTTGCAGATGGATTACTTACTAGATCCATGGCACCTCCCATACCTTTAATTCTACCTGGCAATCCCCAATTAGCCAAATCACCTTTTGAAGAAACTTGTAATCCACCTAAAATAGTCAAATCAATCTTACCTCCTCTAATCATTGCAAATGATTCTTCAGACCCAAATAAAGAAGCACCAGGTGCTAAAGTAACAGTTTCTTTACCAGCATTAATTAAATCAGGATCTTCTTCACCCTTTTGTGGATATGGACCTAAACCTAAAATACCATTCTCAGATTGCAAAGTAACATGAATATTTTCAGGTAAATAGTTTGGTGCTAATGTTGGCATACCAATACCCAAGTTTGCAAATGAACCATCTTTAAACTCCTGAGCTGCTCTTTTAACTATCTTGGTTCTCATCAATTCGGATTCCAGCTTTGGCTGCTCAGGAAGTGATTTATCTTCTGAATGAGTATATATTTCAATTTCCTTTGGTGTTGTGGATTGGATCACTCTATCAACATAAATAGCTGGTAAATGTACATCTTCTGGAGGAATTTCACCCGGTTCCACAATATGTTCTGCTTCCACAATTGTAAGTTTTGCATTTCTACCCATTACGGAATTGAAATTTCTTGCAGCACCTCTAAACCAACAGTTGCCTAAAGTATCGGCTTTATAAGCTTTAACAAGGGCAACATCACCAAAAATAGCAGGTTCTAATAAAAATTTTCTGCCATTGAATTCACGAGTTTCACGAGGTTCACTATTTTTCAAAACCTTTTCACCAGTTTCATCAAACCTGACTGGTAACTTACCTTCTTCTAACCATGTACCGACACCAGCGGATGAATAGAATGCAGGAATACCTGCAGCACCTGCACGTACACGTTCAGCCAAATTACCTTGCGGAGTCAATTCCAAATCTAGTTGACCAGTCTGATATAATTTGGCAAACGTTTTATTACCTCCAATATAACTTGAAACCATTTTTGTGATTTGTCCAGTAACTAACAATTGGGATAATCCTTGTCCATCCAAACCCGCATTATTTGAAACGGCAGTGACGTTTTGAATTCCAGGACGATCAACCATGGCGTTTATAATTGTGTCTGGAACACCACTAAGACCAAAACCTCCCGACAACAAAGTTATATCAGATCCAACACCTTCAAGGGCCTCATCTGTGCTTAACACCACTTTGGATTTAGGATTGGTTATGGCAAGACATCTAATGAGGAATGTATTTCTACCTGGAATTTTTTTTATTAGAGATAACATGACTAAAGATTAATTGAAGGGATACATTTTTTTTCCGTCTTAAATAGGGCAATAACCTTAACTTAAATAGAGTATTTATTGGGGTAAAAATTGTAATCAGAATATATTTCAGTGAGTCGCATATTTCCGCTCAAAAAAATCAGGAAATACTGAAAAGTAATATCGGAAATACCAAAAAAGATAAACATTTGGTTAAGATATTTAAAAAGGGACACCTCTATTTTTAAAAAAAAATTTGGGGAAAGCAAATTCACTTTGCATGATCCTGTCAATATAACCCGACTCCGCAGACTGGTTCTTTGAGAGTGGAGAGAGAACATGTGGAATACAGTTGCCTAGTTTAATTTATGGAATAGCGCGTCGATGACTAAAAACTTTGTAAATCCGCATAATCGCTTAAATTCGTTACACTCCAAGATTCCCCGAATTATGGAGTAGATGGAAGTTTTTCCCAGGTATGACGGACTCACAAACGAAGTACCAAAAGAAAAAATACATTAAAACAATAATTCATTTATAGCTATGTAAATACAATCTAATCTAATGGTGCAGCCTCAGGTAAACCAGTTTCTTTGTTGAACACCAAATTACTGTGATTTCCAATAGCCTGTTTGTTCTTTTTGTAAAGCAAATCACGTGACTCCTGGTCCGTAATTACTTTAAAGTCCCAATGTAAGTGCCAATCATTTGGATCCATGTTATATTTCTTCGCCTTTTCTTCGCCTACTTTATCTAAAGTATACAATAATTTTGATTTAACCCCGAAAACAGCATCTGAAGTTTCATAAGGATCACCCTTTTCATATAAGGCAGTAATTAATCTATCGTAACCAGGTTTTTCAATTATGAAATGTATATGGGCTGGTCTATATGGATGACGGTTAATAATTTTTAATAATTTTCCCACTGGACCATCACTTGGAATTGGGTATGAGACAGGCTTGGAAGCTTTAATTACAAATGAACCATCTTTTCCAGTTCTTACAATACCTCTTAAGTCAGCACATTCACGATCATCATGTTGAGTATCATAAAATCCATCCTTGTCGCAATGCCAAAGATCTATAGTAGCATCTGCTATTGGGTCTCCTTTGGAGTCTGTCAATGTACCTTCGATCAACAATGGTTCACCTTTACCTTCAGAAACAATACTATCACCGTGTTCTTTTTCTTCAGCATCGTGAGTATGGAATGGACCTAATAAGGTACCTGGAGTAGCGTTATCTGGCTTAGGATGAGAAATACCATCAACCAAAACTGATAAACCTAAAACATCAGATAATAAAACAAATTCTTGTCTAATATCTGTGGTTATGTTGCCACATTCAGTCAAAAATTTTATACCTTGTTCCCATTCTTCAGTAGTTAATCTTACTTGTTTGGCAAAATCATGTAAATGTTGAACAAGAGCATTTAAAACAAAAAGTAATCTCATGTTTTTGTGCTGTGAATTAACAGCAATAGTGTTTTCAGTGATAGTTTCATCACTCATCTCAGTGACAACTGGAGCAGTTTGGTTTGGACCAATCATTACTTTTAGTTAATAGAAAAAGAAAAATAAAATATGCTTTTTTTTTCATGACAGTTTTAGTTCATTATTTGTCATTATTTATATATGAAAGATAGTCCAGGGTACATTTAAGGATATTAAACTGAATTTCCGAAAAGTCTTTTTATTTATTTATTTTAGCTGCTGAAGGATCGAGAAAAAGGTTACAACAATTACTGTGGGGAAATTAACAAATTCCGGACTGGTCATTTTGGATCAACGTATCAGAACCAATTCAATGGTCATTTAATTACTAATCTAATTGGAGCTGAAAACGGGGTAGGGATTGATTGCAAAAAAAAAAAAAAAAAAAAAGAAAAACCTATATTTACTAATAATTCAAAGCGTACTCTATAGCAGCTGTGTAACCATAAACACCCAAACCACAAATTACAGCTACAGCTTTATCACTCAAATAACTATGATGTCTGAATGGTTCTCTTTGATGGACATTGGTGATATGAACTTCGATGAATGGAATAGCAGTACCCAATAAAGCGTCTCTTATACCGACAGAGGTATGAGTATAAGCACCAGCATTTATAACTACGAAACCAACACCTTGATTTTTGGCTTCATGTATTCTATCAATTATAAAACCTTCGGTATTATTTTGGTATGTGAAAACTTCCGAGTCGTTATTTTTCAATTTTGCTTGTTCAATAGCAGCTTTTTCAATATCTGAAAGGGATGTAGTACCATATTTCTCTGGCTCTCTTGTACCTAATAAATTGAGATTTGGACCGTTAATAAGAAGAACTTTTTTCACCATTGTAGTATTATAGACGTCGAGTTGTGTGATTGAACATTCAATTTTTCACTTTTATTTTTTTTTATTTTTTTTTTTTTTGGGGATCACTCTGGTTTGACTCATTTTTCTTACTATCCTACAAAATACCGCATACTTTTTTTTTTTTTTTTTTTGAGTACATTGTTTCTTTATTACAAGGAATTAGAAATTCTTTATTAATTAGTTATTCTACATATTTGCTTCGTCGGACCTAAAATCAGTTACCGACCTCCCTAAATTTTACGTAATTTTTTTTTACTGGTTAAATAACCCATTGTTTTTCAATTCTAAAGTTTTGCTTGACTTGGAGTAAAAACCCGGAATCTGATACTTGAGTCCCGGACTGCGAATTCTAATATTTCCGCACTTATTGTCCATCCCCACTCTAATGAAACCCACATTTATTCCTTTTTCCGAATTATTAATTCGAAGCCATTTTGTTTCTGCAACAAATAAATTACATCAATTCCCCCTAGTTCGTCAATTAACTGTTTCCACAAAACATTACAAAATGATCAACCAAAAAGAAGAACCTGAAAGATTCGGGTTAGAAAGCCAAATTAAACGTAATCCACACCCTGATTTCAACAAAGTAGAGAATTCAAGACTACCATTTGATTTTGAAAATACTTGGACTTATACACAGATCCCAAATAAGGATTGGAAAGTTGGATCTGGTGCTAATGATCCATCTTGGAAAGATCACAAGAAGTTGGAAATCGATCCATATGGAGATGGTAGGAACCCAGTAGATAATTACAAAACTTTAATTAGTGGTGTTGTCCCAAGACCAATTGGATTTGTTTCATCCATATCAAAAGACGGTGTTCGTAATTTGGCTCCATTCTCTTACTTCACAGTTGTTAATCACGATCCACCTGTTTTTACATTAGGGTTCTCTGGTGGTAAAGGTAATCCAAAAGATACATGCAAAAATATTTTAGAAACTGGTGAATTGACAATTAATATCATCAGTGAATGGTTTATTGAAGCTGCCAATTATTGTTCTACAAATGCTCCACCTGGTGTCGATGAATGGAAATTATCCGGACTAACTCCTGTTGAATCTACAAAAGTTGCACCAGCACATGTCGCAGAATCTGCTTTTTCAATTGAAGCAAAATTGATTACATCTCATGAATGGAAATCCAAGACTGATCCAAACAGAGCCACCGGTGTCTTGTGTATAGTAGAGGGGGTTAATTTTCACATCAGAGAAGATGTAATTAATACTGATTTAAATAATATTGACATCGGTAAATTGAAGCCAGTAAGTAGATTGGGTGGTATTACTTATGGTAGAACTGTTGACGGTTACGAGAAATTAAGACCCGATTTTGATAAAGAAAGTGCTACTGAAGATGTTAAAAAATTGTTAGAGTAGGTTTAGATGTGGATAAACGTTTTTCCTGATTGTATTAGATATCTAATTTTTACTAATCTCGATTTGTAGGCCAAATATATGCACATATATGTATACAGTCTTTTCATTTTTAATTCGTACTATAGAGCAAAAATTGTTCGCACTAGCGCAACAAAATTATTCGTATTTCTATTAAAAAAAAGTTCGTACTAAGAAGGACATAAATGTTCGCACTAGTGTGTAAAAATTATTCCTAAGTCATGACCATAATTATCATACCTTATAATAGCCAAGATTGGTGCGAACAATTTGGACTCACTAATATGAACAATCCCTAACATTTAGTGCGATTAATTTTGTCACACTAGTATTAAAATATTTCTACCAATTGGTACTAATAATTTTGGTGCGCCATTATGAAAATTAATGTCCACTGATACGAAAAAAAAGTAAGAACACTGTATGTTTCTATGCAATTGTACCAAATTCTCTAAAACTACATGGTGCGATACATTGATATTATTGAAATTTTGAATTCCTTATTGGTGAGAGCAAATACTGGCACTTGAAGTGTCATAGCTCACCAAAATGGTTACATCAGATTGAAAGTTATAACCAGCAAGAAATTGTGAGAATATTATTATGCGAACGAGATCCCATATTCTCTATACCAGACCCCATCAATTCAAAAATATACAAATTAGTAGCATGGAAAAATACCAACAAATCACACACTTTGATTTACTCGTTGTCAAATAATTACCAACTAAGTAACACCATAGTATCTTTGTGGAAGGGTGACATAACTACATTGACTGTAGTATCTGCAATTGTAAACGCAGCAAATCTGGCATTATTGAGTTGTTTTCAACCAAATCATAAATGTATTGATAATGCGATTCACACTGTTGAAGGGCCCGATTTACGGCAAGCTTGTTTTAAATTGATGAAAGGTAAACATGAACTGACTGGACTGGCTAGAATTACACTTCGTTTTAGTTCACATTCAAAAGATGTAGTTCATACGGTTGGACCAATAATTCATGGTGATGTTACTCCTCAAAAGGAAGTAGAACTTGCAAGTTGTTATACATCTAGTTTGGCCTCTTTAGAGAAACTAGACGAAGAAGATAAATCAATTGCATTTTGTTGTATCTTCACAGGGTTATTTTCATTTCCAAACAAATTAGCATGTGTCATAGCTATTCAATCTATCAAGCGTTACTTTCTAGATCATCCGAACTCGACCATTAAAAGGATTGGATTCAATCTATTTTTGGATAAAGATAAAAGGATTTACAAACAAAACCTTTCAAAGTTTACGCAAGTCATAACACCAGTGACACTTGATGTGGACAGTCATTCAAATGTGGAGAAAGCTAAATCTTGGTTAGAGGAAGCTGATGTTTTAATCGTTACAGGCTCTGTACTTTCAGCTAGTGTTGAATTATACTATTCTTTACAAGAACTATTTAAAAAAGAATATCAACCATTTATCAAATATGGAATTAAAACATTGCACAAAATAATTGGGCTCCCATGGCCAAATAGGCTTGATCTATGGACTTTTTTTTTATCTATCATTATACAAATGTTTACAAAAAAAAAGGAACGGAACAGATACATATCAGAGATTAAAAATTATTGCTTCCCAATACGATGAGTGGTTTGTCATCACATCTAACGCTGATGGCTTTTTTGTAAAAAATGGGTTTGATAAGGATAAAGTTTTGAGTATACAAGGAAACCGCGCAAACATCCATTGTCAGAAAAATTATCGTTCAGATTTATTTAAACCTATGGAAGAAATGGTATCGCAATATCCAATAAATTCGCATAAATAAGTACCAAAATGTGACTAGTGTGGTTCTGAGATGACATTATTTTTAAGAATAGGAAACAACTTCAACAACGAAATTGTAGAAAAAAAAGAAAGGGAAACTTGTAATTGGTTAATAGCTGATATAGTGTCTACTGGTAAAAGGGCTGTTATTTTGGAATTAGGTGTTGGATTGAATACACCAAGCGTATTGCGATGGTCAAACAAAGAGAAAACTTAAAGACACCTTAACTTTAAATTAATTGGAGTTCGAATAGGTCCATCGAGAACTATTGGTTTGAGTAACTTGAATGATGCTGTTGTAATTAATGGAGATATCAAATCAGTTGTTGAATTATTAGCCAAGTAAATAGATGCAAAAGATAAACTATTATCCGTATAACGGAGGTGCGATGAGAAAAAAAAAAAAGAAAAAAAAAAAAGTCAATTCTGCGCTGTTTTTGTGCACACAACAAGTACAACTTAAAAAAAAAAAAAAATTTTTTTATCATATTGAAATTTTTCACTTTCCTGTAACCCACTACCCCGCCACTACAATGTCAACTGACGAAATCAATATAGATAACGCATCATTAGAAGAGTTAAGAAATATCCTTATTAACAAAGATGGTAATGTCAAATTAGCCATTAGATTTAGAGCTTTATTCAACTTAAAATCCATAGGCACAGAAGATGAAGATAAAGAAAAAGCGCACACTGCTATTAAATACATAGCTGAATGTTTCAACGATGAATCCGAATTATTGAAACATGAAGTTGCCTACGTTTTGGGCCAAACTAAAGACTTGTACGCTGCCCCATTTTTACGTGAAGTGTTGAAAAATGACAATCAACAATGTATGGTGAGACACGAAGCGGCTGAAGCACTTGGTGCTCTTGGAGATAAAGAGTCTTTGGACTTGTTAGAGCAATACTTTAAGGAAGACCCATCATTGGAGATTAGACAAACTTGTGAATTAGCTCTTGAAAGAATACGTTGGGAAAACTCTGAAAAAGCAAAGACAGAAGTTTTAGAAAAATCCTTGTACACTTCGGTAGACCCAGCTCCACCATTAGCTACAAACACATCAACTTCTAAAGTGGAGAAATTACAATCAATTTTGAATAACCAAAATGAACCATTATTTGAAAGATACAGAGCTATGTTTAGATTAAGAGATATTGGAACAGATGAAGCTTGTTTGGCTTTAGCATCAGGTTTTGATGATCCAAGTGCATTGTTTAAACATGAAATAGCCTACGTTTTTGGTCAATTATGTAAACCAGTTACCGTTCCTTCTTTGATTAAAGTTTTAAAAGATGAGAGAGAAGCCGGTATGGTTAGACACGAAGCTGCTGAAGCTTTGGGATCAATTGCCACTGACGAATGTTTGCCTGTATTAAAATCTTTTCTTAACGATTCGGAACCAGTTGTCAGAGATTCTGCTATTGTTGCCTTGGACATGTATGAGTATGAAAACTCAAATGAATTAGAGTACGCAACAGTTAATTGAAAACCCTTTCTATAAATTTGTTTTATTAATATAAATTTCTATTTGATCAATTATTAGTTCTAAAACGATATCCGCAATTTGTACAAGTATAAAAGACTGTAGCCCCTTCATCCGCTGATCTCAATTGTAAAGTATGATATTGCATCTCTTCATTTCCACATTTGGGACATTTTTCTTTAATAGTGGCACCTTCATCTAACTCATCATTCTTCAACGATGTTTTCACTACTGATCTTGCCAGTTTCAACTTGGATGGGAATGCATCATCTGAAGATGTCGTTACGACTTTTAAGTTTGCAAATTTTGATTTTGGATATGATGCGGTACAGACACTACATTTTATATCTGATGATGAGCTATGTGAATCTAGTAAATTACCACAGTAATTGCAAAATATTAATGATCCTACTACTGACATGTTGGAATTATTGATTTTCAAATTGAGCTTTTTTTATTTTTTTTATTTTTTTTTTTTCATTGTTTTCGATGAGTTCTTAGAAAGACATCACGTGCAAGCAATTTCAATTTACCGACAGAATTCAACATCTTGTACAAATGCTTATAATAATCGGTTGTTTATTCTTGGACTCCTCGTACTTATAAATAAACTATGACTAGTTTATTGAAACTTTTGTTAATTCAAATGAGATTTCAAAAAATGCTCATATACCATGCTCTTTTACAGGAAAGGTAAACTTCCACGCTGACAAGAATGGATTTTATATTGTGTACAAAAGATACCAACAAGAGACCAACCATCAGTTGGATTCATTCATTGAGATAACTAAAGAATGAAAAAAGAAAAATAGATTAATGAAAAGAACATGACGTATAAATATATAAAAAAGGCGAAATAATCCTACATTCCTACAAATTAAAAGTAACTCTGTATAAATGAGACAACTTGCAGAACTGGGCTATTCATAAAGTTATTGTTAATTTGGTTTTAATTGGAAAGTAGTTTTGTATATAAAAGAAAGAAAAGTAATAGGAAAGAAATAAAAAAAACCATTGTTACAGTTATTCCACAACATATACTCTAGCTTCATAAGGCAACAAAGCGTCTTCTTTATATTCATATTTGGAAACATTAGATTCAATCAACTTGAATTGACCTTTAATCAATTTTTCAAATTCAACTGTTTCTGTTGAAAAGTTTAAGACAATATATGCTTTTGTTAAAGTTGTTGGTGACTTTTTTAGAAAAGTAAATAATTTATCATTATCAAAGTCTAAAAGTTCAAAATCACCATAAATGAAAAACACCTTGAATTTTTTTCTTATTCTCAAAGCTTGCTTGTAAAAATTTAATAATGAATTATGATCCTTGATTTGGGCTTCAACATTAATTTTTTGATAATTATCGTTGATTTTTGTCCAGGGTTCAACTGTTGAAAATCCAGCGTACTTTTCAGAATTCCATTGAACTGGTGATCTGGCATGATCTCTGGCAACTTTGCTAATAGCATCCATCAAATTGGATTCTTTACTTTTAAAATCCCAATCAGTACCATACGTTTGTTTAAACTCATTGTAATGATTAATTGTTTTGAGATCTTTGTATTCTTTAATATTCCATGATCTTGGAAAATTAGTCATTCCAATTTCCTGACCTTGATAAATAAACAAAGTCCCGGTTAAAGTAGTTTGTAGAATAGCCAAAAGCTTGCCACTTCTATCCCAATAATCGGTGTTCCCAAACTTTGAGATACATCTTGGCTTGTCGTGGTTTTCAATAAAAACTGTAGACCATGCGTCCGTGCCTCTAATAAATTCACAGTTATTTTTGATTTGTTGTTTTAATTCTTTTAATTTCCAAGCAGTGTAGTTGAATTTGTTATGTTCTTCTGATCCAATATCTACAACATCAAACAAAAGAATCATGCTCATTTCATTTCTAGATTTACTAACATATTTCAAAGCTTGTTCTCTTGAACAACGACCAACTTCACCAATTGTGATAGCGTCATATTTGGAGAATATCTTTGAATACATTTCCTTGTGAAATTCGTGAATTCTAGGACCATTTAAAGTATATTCGTCACTTGGTTGGTATGGTGAGTTTTTAAAGATAACCTTTCCATCTGGAAAATCCTGATGCTTTGAATATTTTCCAGCGGTGTCAATTCTGAAACCATCGATACCTCTATCCAACCAAAATTTTAATGCAGTTTCATAAATTGCATTCCTGGTTTCCTCATTTTCCCAGTTCAAATCTGGTTGAGTTTCGGCATATAATCTTAAATAATATTCACCTGTAGTCTCGTCATACAGCCACGCAGAGTTGGAAAATTTGGACAGCCAGTTATTAGGAGGGTATCTAATTCCATCTTTATCATATTTAGGTTCTTTCCAAATATACCAATTTCTTTTGGGATTTGTTTTAGAAGATCTAGACTCCTTGAACCATTCATGCTCAGATGATGTATGATTGAGAACAGCATCGCAAATGATTTTCATATTACGTTCATGACAACCGTCAATTAAGTTTTGCATATCCTCCAATGTACCATATTTTGGATAAATATTTTGATAATCACTAATGTCATAACCCATATCATCTTGAGGCGAATCATACATTGGACTCAACCATACAATATCAACACCTAAATCCTTAAGATAGTCTAAAGTAGAAATAATACCTGGAATGTCACCAATACCATCTGCATTAGAATCCTTGTATGATGCTGGCCAAACTTGATAAATTGTAGCTTCTTTCCACCAAATGTGATCAAAACTCATGATTATTTTTAGCTGTTAAAAAAAGAAAAAAAAAATAGTTGGAGTATAATTTTAAAATCGTGAATGAAAGGAGATCTTAATTGACATCAAAATTATAAATGGAAAATTTCTCGGAATTTCTTTAAATATTTATACAGTCCTGGTTTGTAGCTTTGATTTTGATTTTAAGGTTTAGACGATCCGTTAATCAATGTATTTAAATTGAGTGAATTTTGCAGAAAATGTAGTGGAAAATTTCTCGGAATATTTTTAGATAGAGGATATAATTATATCGGTGTGGACGGTAATAAAAAGTTTTAATTTTTTCTTATAGAGAGTTTTCAAAACTTGTATCGGCCCACCGAGGCAAGAGGTTGGTCCTTAGGCTGGTAATAATAGATTCCCAAATACAATGAATTTGACGTACAATGAAGAGGTTATAATAATATGGGTATTGTCACATAATTAGGTTTCTGTTTTTTTGGCAGTTTTTCCCCAACTTATTTTAGCTAAACCCACGTTGATACAACGGTTTGGAAGTTATTTGAATATTAGATGGTTGCGAAACTTCAGTCGGCAAAAAAAAAAAAAATAAAAAAAAAAACATAAGAAGCAAAAGATTAACGCACAAGTCATTTCGCAATGACAAACTAATGGATTAAAAACACATCAAGTTAATCAAAGAGTTCTCTCTAAAGCCTGTAGAAAAAATTATGATAAATACTTAGTTCAGTGCTTTTGGAACGTCACTACCAATATCATGTTTTTCATAATATATATTTTTAAGTCTGTGAACGCACCCACACCTAAATACTCATAACCATTCTAAAAAGTTTATTAACTTACACGTGTGTATCTTAGTGGTTAGAAGTAATAAGGAAATGCTCCTCTTGAATTAAAAGATAATCCAAATACAATTACAATTCTTCAACCATGTTCATAAATTTGGCCGTGCTTTACAAGCAAAAATGCTCCAAGTATAAATAGACTTCGATATTTATTTATTTATTAAATAAGCACTCATAGAACCAAAACATGACATTAACAGATAAACAAGACGAACTAGTTATTTCCACTGCTAAGTTTCCAGGGATTCAAGAAACGGTGTCAATTAATGATGACACAAACAATCCTGATGTCAATGAGTATGTTTCAAGATTTATGGACATATCTGATGCTGCCAGAGCTGATGATCACAGAGAAAAATCAATGAATTTAATGGAAGGAATTAGAACTTTTCCAAAAGCTATTGGGTGGTCAATGGTCTTATCTGCTGCTTTAATTATGGAAGGTTACGATATCCGTTTATTAACAAGTTTCTTTGCGTATCCTGGTTTTGCTAAAAAATTTGGTGACTATTATCCAGAAAAAGGTGAATATCAAATTCCTGCTAAATGGCAAACAGGTTTAGCTATGGGTTATCAAGCAGCTCAAATTATTGGATTATATGCAGCTGGTATATTTGCTGATAAAATTGGGTACCGGAAAACATTAATGCCACCTTTAATTATTTGTGTTGGATTAATTTTTATTCAATTTTTTGCTCCAAATCGTGGTATATTATTGCTATCTTATATTTTGTTAGGTTTCAATTGGGGATCATATCAAACCATTACTGTTTCTTATGCTTCAGAAGTGGTCCCAGTTCCGTTAAGAGTTTACTTGACTACTTATGTTAATCTTTGCTGGGTAGTTGGTGAATTGTTATCTTCAAGTGTAATTAAAGGAGTTTCCACAATGACTGATCCCCATGCCTATAGAATTGCTTATGCTATTCAATGGATTTGGCCAATTCCAATAGCTATTGGTGTTTTTCTTGCACCAGAATCACCTTGGTTCTTGATTAAAAAGGGGAGAATACACGAGGCTAAAGGCTCAATTTCTCGTTTATTATCTTCAAGTAAGCATTTACTGGATAAAAATGCCATTATTGAAGGTATGGTAAGCAAAATCCAAATGACGTTGCAAGAAGAGGATGCAGTGTCTGCTGGTGCATCTATTTTTGATTGCTTTAAAGGGGTCAATTTAAGAAGAACAAGAATTGCTGCTGGTGCTTGGTTGATTCAAACAATTACTGGTTCCTCATTAGTTGCTTACTCAAGTTATTTCTACATTCAAGCTGGTTTACCAAGATATATGGCTTTTGATTTCTCAATCATCCAATATTGTTTAGGGTTAATTGGTACTATAACTTCTTGGTTCTTAGCACAGAAATTTGGCAGATTCACAATGTATTTTTACGGTTTGATATTTATGTTCATTTGCTTAATGATTACTGGTGGTATGGGTGTATCTGATAGTACATCTGCCAAATGGGGTGCCGGATCCATGATTTTAGTGTACACTTTTGTTTTTGATTTGACAATTGGTCCAATGTGTTATTGTATTGTTGCCGAAATACCATCAGCTAGACTCAGAGCAAGAACTGTCATGATCGCTAGAAATGTTTACAATTTGGCTGGAATTGTCGTATCAATTATAACTCCATATATGTTAAATCCAACAGCTTGGAATTGGAAAGCTAAAGCTGGGTTTTTTTGGGCTGGTTTTGCTTTTGTTGCTATAATTTGGGTATGGTTTGAGTTACCGGAAACAAAAGGCAGAACATTTGCCGAGTTAGATGTTTTGTTTAATAAAAAAGTCCCTGCCAGAAAGTTTAAGTCTACAATAGTTAATGTTTTTGATGCTAGTAAGTTAATAAATTCTATGGGCGATAAAGCATTTGAAATAGTCAATGAAAGAGAACAGGCTCAAAACGTTGACAAAGAAGCACAATGATTGGTTGCGGAAGAAAAGGAACGGACTTGTTATAATGCGATACTCTATTTTTAAATTTTAATTGTTAAAAAAAAATTTGATTTAAAAGTTTCTTCTTGTAATACTTGTAACTGATCTATTTTAGTAGTCTGTGCTTAACCAATAGTGTCCAATAGTGTGTATTTTGCCTTGTTGCGCGGTGAAACACATGTTTAAATTGACACAAAAAAATCACAAGAATATATCCCATAAGACACAGTCGGATCAAGAAAAAAAAAGTTTCAAAAATTTTGCAACCTAATTCTTGTTTTTTCTTATATGTACCTTTTCTATACGGTTGACTAATCGATTACATCATAACAATCAAGGGGGTTCTGGTGCCAAGACAAATTGCACAAACACGTGGCAGCGTGCCTGCCATTGTTTTGCAATCAATTTAATTTTAAAATTTTGTAAAACTGGCGTAAACCAACCGATAGTTGCTTAAAAACGTGTGCCTCCATATTGCGTAATCAAAATAATAAAGAAATAGTGTAGATAATTTTACTTTCAAATGTCGGAGTATATAAATACCAACCCCATTGTTACTTTGATATTGGAAACCAACCAAACTTCCAACAATGTTACCAAACTTGATTGTACTAGTTTCCATTTTTGCTACTGTTGCAAGTACTGCCGTTGAAGCTCCAAAAGACTACAGCTTGTTTCAACGTGAACTTTTCAGCAAACAAACCGATTCCTTAACCGATCAAATATTTAGAAATTTAAAGCTTGAAGAAATTGGCTTTATTGACTATAACTTACAAACATTAAAAAACTTGAACGGTACAAAGTGTGAAAATTGTAAATCAAGATTAAAGTTTGCTAGGAATTTGATTGAAACCCAACCAGACAAACAACATTTGGTTACTTTATTGTTATACAAATATTGTGTCGAAACCGCATCAAAGCCACGTAGCTGTTACAACACCGATTTTTTTGTAACCACCAAATCATCCAATTTCGAAGAGTTCAACGATGAGTATGATGCTGGTATCACTTCTGGCACTAGTGTAAATTTTTTTGATAACGATTTCTTGCACGTAATAAAGAACTTTAATTTATCCAGTGAAATTGATTTGGAATACTATTGTTACTTTAAAGGTGCCAAGTCTTGTCCTTTACCTGACACTCCAGATGTTGAAAAATTGTTTAACTTGGAAAGTTGGTGGCCAGATAAGAAACCAGAACATTATTCCCAACCAAAGTATACTAACAACTCTGAAAGATTTAATGTCTTGCATGCCACTGATTTCCACATTCAACCTAGATATGAAGTTGGTACTGAAGCTAATTGTAGTATCACTCCATGTGGTATCCCAGAGTCTTATAATAAAGTTCTCCCTGAAAATGAATACAATTTTACCACCTATTACAAAAATATTGATACCAGTATTGAAACTTTTAAATTTTCATTCTATCCTTATGCTAAATATGATGGTTTAACTTACGATAAAGGTGAATATTATGATTTTGTTAAATATCGTGGTTGGAATTTCCAAAATTCACCTGCTACTCCATTTGGTGTTTATTTATCAGATACTCCTGAATTATTATTGAACAATTCATTGATTGAAATGGCAAGATTACATAAAGACAAGAATTTTGAATTTGTTTTATTTACTGGTGATTTAGTTGATCATGACGGAACTCAATGTACACCAAAGCTTACCAAATATGAAGAAACTAGAAGTTTTGAATTAATGAAAGCTTATTTGGACAATATTCCGGTTTTCCCAAGTTTGGGTAATCATGATACCTTTCCTTATGCACAAGTAGCTCCAGTAGAATTTGATAAACATCATCATTACCAATACAATGTTGAAGAAATGGTTGACTTGTGGATCAATAATGATTGGTTTTCCAAAAAGGACGCCAGTAAAATGAAAAAGCATTATTCCGGTTTCTCATATGTTACAAACAGAGGTCTTAAAGTTATTGGATTAAACTCAAATAATTATTATATTTCCAATTTGTGGAATTATTTAAATCAAACCACCAACCCTGATTTATTTGGTCAATGGAAGTTTTTGGTTAATGAGTTGATTGAAAGTGAAGCTAAAGGTCAAAGAGTTTGGATTTTTGCCCATGTTCCATCAAGTAACACTGATGCGTTACCAATTCAATCTCATATTTTTGCTAAAATTGTTAAAAGATTTTCTCCATACACAATTGCCAATTTGTTTTATGGTCATACACATGAAGATCAATTCAGTATTTTCTATTCAACAAATGCCAGCACAGCTACAGAAGAAGATATAATTAACATGTCATGGGTTGCACAATCTGTCACTCCTTATACTTCTTTCAACCCATCATTCAAATGGTATGAAGTTGAAAATGAAAGTTTTAATATTATAAATGCTTATAATCAATATTTTAGATTGAATGAAACATTTGTCAATGATGGCAATGAACCAACTTGGGAATTGGAATACTCAGCAAGAGAAGCTTATGATCCAAAACAGGAATGGCCAGAAAATGCTCCACTAAATGGTACCTTTTGGCACAGATATGTTGCTCAACCATTATGGAACTCTACCACTTTTGAATTCCAACAAAAGTACACAGAATTTAAATATAGATTCAGTCCATTTACTCCAAATTGCACAACTGACAAGAATGAGTTATCTAATACTTGTTATAATGATAACAATTGCTTTATCTACTTCCTTTCTGATGATCATATAAGATGTCAAAAGAAATAACCAATTTCGCTCTTTGTTCTCCTGAGTACTTCTATGTTTAAGTTAATAAAATCTTTTTTCTAATTATTTGTAGTATTCTTGAAAGTTTCTATGCGAAGAACTTTAAAGAAGGAGCGAAAAATATAAAAAAAATAAAGAAAAAAAAAAAAAAATTCTTCACGTTCTAATCATTCATTACACATCACAGACGACATGGCTGCAGCACCGCAAGGAATGCCAGATTTGAGCAATGCAATTGTCGCACAAGACGAAATGGGAAGACCATTTATTATAGTCAGAGATCAAGGCAAAAAGCAAAGAAAGCATGGAATTGAAGCAACCAAATCACATATTCTCGCGGCAAGATCTGTTGCCTCTATTGTCAAGACCTCCTTAGGTCCAAGAGGTCTTGATAAAATTTTAATTAGTCCAGATGGTGATATTACAATTACCAATGATGGCGCCACTATCTTATCTCAAATGGATTTAGAAAATCAAATAGCTAAATTATTAGTTGAATTATCTAAATCCCAAGATGTTGAAATCGGAGATGGTACAACTGGGGTTGTTGTATTGGCAAGTGCCTTATTAGATCAAGCATTGGAATTGATTGAGAAGGGTATACATCCTATTAAGATTGCAAATGGTTTTGATGAAGCATGTAGAATTGCTGTTGAACATTTGGACACTGTCGCAGATAAAATATTGATAGATGATAGAGAAAATCTTTTGAGAGCTGCGAAGACCTCACTTGGTTCAAAAATTGTTTCCAAAGCTCATGATCATTTTGCTAATATGGCAGTCGACGCCGTTATGGATGTCGCTGATTTAAGTAGAAGAGATGTCGATTTTGAATTGATCAAGATAGAAAAGAAAGTCGGTGGTTCCATTGAAGACTCTTCATTAATTAAAGGTGTCTTGTTGGACAAAGATTTCTCCCATCCACAAATGCCAAAGGAAGTCAAAGATTGCAAAATTGCTATTTTAACATGTCCGTTTGAACCACCAAAACCAAAAACTAAACACAAGTTGGATATTTCAACCGTTGAAGAGTTTAAAGTTTTACAAGAATATGAACAAAAGAAGTTTCAAGAGATGATTGATTTGGTGAAACAATCAGGTGCAAATGTTGTTGCTTGTCAATGGGGTTTTGATGACGAAGCTAACCACTTACTTTTAGCCAACGGTTTGAATGCTATTAGATGGATTGGAGGCTCAGAATTGGAACTTTTGGCTATTGCAACGAACGGTAGAATCGTTCCTCGTTTTGAAGATTTATCTGCTGACAAATTAGGTACTGCTGGTCTGATTAAAGAATTGGAATTTGGTACTACTAAAGACCGTATGTTGGTTATTGAAGAATGCTCCAATACTCAAGCTGTTACTTGCTTTATTAGAGGATCGAACGAAATGATCGCAGCCGAAGGTGTTAGAGCTTTGCATGATTCCCTTTGTGTTGTACGTAATTTGGTTAGAGATAGCCGAGTCGTTTATGGTGGAGGTGCATCGGAATTAACATGCTCATTGGCAGTTTCAGAAGCCGCTGATAGACAAAAGGGTATAGATCAATATGCATTTAGAGCATTTGCATCTGCATTAGATACCATTCCTATGACATTGGCTGAAAATTCAGGTTTGGATCCGATTGAAACTTTATCTGCTTTGAAAGCCAAACAAGTTAATGAAAACTCTTCATATGTTGGTGTTGATTGCCTTGGTAAAGGTACTAACGATATGAAAGAATTGTTTGTCATTGATCCATTGATCGGAAAAAGACAACAATTACTTTTGGCTACACAGTTAACAAGAATGATTTTAAAAATAAATGACGTAATTATTAGTGGAAAAGATGATTATTGATAGCGTTTAGAAGTTTGATTTATATATGTGTAAATAACCTTGAATAAGTAACCTATCTGGTCGTGTTTGCGCAAAATTTTTGTTGATCGCCAAAATAAAAGGAGTTGGCAGTAGCCCAAGAAAAAAGTTGAAAAACCTTAGCAAGTAAAAGAACTCCAACATTACCCAAATTAAAAAAAAAAAAAAAAATAATAATAATTAAAAAAAGAAAGAACAAGAAAAAACAATTGATTAATCTTTGTTTGAATATTAGATACGAAAAAAATCACTAGCATCTAAACCAACGAAATACCAACCACTGCGCCACTATGAGTATGAATACACCAGCAGTTGTCATGGACAACGGTACCGGTTTAACCAAATTAGGGTTTGCCGGAAACGATTCCCCTTCATTTGTTTTTCCAACAGCAATTGCCACTTCTTCAGCTTCCTCAAAAGCTGGGAAGGGCGTTCGTGGATCAAATTTGGCCTCTAAAAGAGGATTAGAAGACTTAGATTTTTACATTGGAGATGAAGCATTGGAAGCTGCCACTGGATCACAATATGGATTACATTACCCTATTAAGCATGGTCAAATTGAAGACTGGGATCAAATGGAAAGGTTTTGGGAAAGTTCTATATTCAAATATTTAAGATGTGAACCGGAGGATCACTATTTCTTATTGACTGAACCACCATTGAATCCTCCAGAAAATCGTGAAAGTACAGCCGAAATCATGTTTGAATCTTTCAATTGTGCTGGTTTATATATTGCAGTCCAAGCAGTTTTAGCATTGGCAGCTTCTTGGACGTCTCCGAAAGTTCAAGATAGGTCATTGAGTGGTACAGTTATTGACTCTGGTGACGGAGTTACTCATGTCATTCCAGTTGCCGAAGGGTATGTTATTGGTGCTGCGATTAAAAATATTCCATTAGCAGGTAGAGATATCACTTTGTTTATTCAACAATTGTTGAGAGATCGTGGAGAAGCTGATACTAGTTTACAAACTGCAGAAAAGATAAAACAACAATTTTGTTATGTATGTCCAGATATTGTCCAAGAGTTTAGCAGATTCGATCAATATCCACAAGAAAAATTTGCCCAATATATCGTTGAGTATACTGATAAAAATAGAAGAAATACCGTGGATGTAGGGTATGAAAGATTTTTGGCTCCAGAAATATTTTTCAACCCAGAAATTTGCTCTTCAGATTTTTTGACACCATTACCTACCGTTGTCGATCAAGTGATCCAAGCTTCTCCTATTGATGTGCGTAAAAAATTATACAAAAATATTGTATTATCTGGTGGCTCCACTATGTTTAAAGATTTTGGTAAGAGGTTACAAAGAGATTTGAAAGGTATAGTAAATGAGAGAATCCAGCTTAGTGAGAGATTGAGTGGGCAACAAAGTAGTGGGGTTGACGTACAAGTTATTTCTCACAAGAAACAAAGAAATGCCGTATGGTTTGGTGGGTCACTTTTGGCTCAAACTTCAGAATTCAAAAGCTATTGCTACACCAAAAGTGATTATGATGAATATGGGCCAAGTATTGTTAGAAACTTTTCATTATTCTCTGTTCCATAGATTATGTACTAAAAAAAAAAAATTGTAAACACACGTCGTGCACTTGCACTCGAAGCTGAATTTGTAATTTTTTTTTTTTTTCAACTTTCTAAAAGTACAGTGACCCTAAAGAAAAAAAAAAAAAAAAGATCGATAAGTTTAATTCTCTATTGATCAAAAGATATGTCAGCATCAACATCTACTCAAATTCAAGTAGTTGATGGTGTTGCATTAACAGAAATTTTTAAAGGACTTACGTCAATTTCAGAAGAAGAAAGATTAAAGTATGCAGAAGAGTTACACAATTACTTATCATCCATTGCACGAGACTTATCATCCGAACAATTCAACAGATACAATAATGATATTAATAAGACTATCTTTGATTTGTTGCATGGACAGAAAACAGAAGAAATATTGGGAGGAATAGCAGCATTGAATGCATTGATCGAGTTTGATTCTGGTGTTGGAAAAGAAAATGCTGGGAAAACAGCGAGATTTTCAAATTATTTAGGATCTCTAATATTATCAAACGATCTTGTTATAATGAAGCAAGCTATAAGAACCTTGGGTAAATTAGCAACTTTAGGCGGAAACCTTACTGGAGATTTTGTTGATTTCGAAGCGAAAAGAGCCATTGAATGGTTACAAGCAGATAACAAACAACACGAGAATAGAAGACATGCGGCCATATTAATCATTGCAGCACTCGCAGATAACGCGCCTACTTTGTTGTACCCATTGATAAATCAGATTTTGGAAAGCTTGTGGTCACCCTTAAGAGACCATAAATTGATAGTTCGAGAAGATGCCGCAAGTGCCCTTGAAAAATGTATGCATATTATTTATGATAGAGATGTCAATTCCCGCACCTTTTGGGTTAAAAGAATGATTGAACTGGCTTCTAAATTACTTAACGAGAATGAAGTTGTTGATGGATCTGATTCAAGTACAAGTTATAACATTGTTCTTAGCGCTCAATCGAGCGAAAATATCCATGGTTCATTATTAATCTACCGCGAGCTACTCAAGTATTATAAAAATCCGTTTATTGTATCAAGATTTGAACAAATCTATGAAAATACTTACTTATACAAACATCATAAATTGGCTATAATAAGGCAAGAACTTACAAATATTTTTCCATTATTATGCAAAGTGAATACAGAATTATTTGTTGAGAAATATTTACACAGGACTTTATATTATTATTTATCACAGTTAAAAAAATACAAGAGCCAACATAGTGAGACGGCAAATACAGACAAAAGTGCTATATTTCAAAGTATTGGCTTAATTGCATTAGAAGTTGGAAATCAAATGGCCACTTATTTGGATGCCATATTAGATAACATTAGAGAAGGATTATCATACACTTCTAATACCGGAGTTCAGCTGATTTTGGCTAAAGCTGTATCCAATGAGGCTCCAAATATCAATACAGCAAACATTGCATCTTTAACTTCGGGATCTAAATATACTGCGAGTAGAAAGGAAACGGAACCAGCCATTTTTGATTGTATTGGTAAATTATCTATAGCCGTTGGACCAGCCTTAACTAAACATTTACAAAGAGATATATTAGACATGATGTTTGCAAATTGCTCCTTATCCAAGCATATGCAAAATGTACTTCAAATTTTGATAACCAACATTCCAACATTGACCAATTTGATTAATGAAAAGTTGTTGAATCTACTTAGTTTAGTTTTATCTGGTAAAGGGTTTCAACCACCGGGATCACCATTTGGTACAATTAAAGTCAACACATCACTAGCGAGGGATTGCCGATTGATTATGATTTCAAGAGATACTGGTTTGAGCATTAACAATATTCTTATGAAACAAGAACAATATGAAAAATTAGATAGCAGAATTTTAATTCAAGCATTGGAAATGTTGGCATTTTTCCAATTTGAGAGTTATCAATTGAACGAACTTGTGAGGTATTGTACTATTACATACCTTGAACATAACAACCCAAAAGTGCGACTTACTGCATCTGTCACATCATGTCAAATTTTTGTTAAAGATCCAATATGTCAACAAGTTAGTGTTAACGCTTTGAATACGGTTAATGAAATATTAGGGAAATTATTATCCATATCGATTACAGATCCAGCCCCTGAAATTAGATTAGCAGGGTTAAATTGTTTGGTGAATGCTGGTAGTTTTGATCCGCAATTGTCTCAAGCTGATAATGTGAGATTATTATTTATTGCATTGAATGATGAAGTTTTTGGAGTTAGAAAAGTTGCTATAAAAATTTTAGGAAGATTGTCATCGATTAATCCAGCATATATTGTTCCATCATTAAGAAAAACACTAATACAATTGTTGCAAAAACTAGAATATTCTACAACTAGTCGAAAACGAGAAGAAAGTGCAATTTTATTATCATTACTTATTAGTAACTCTAAAGAATTGACAAGACCTTATGTAAAACCAATTGTTGAGGCACTATTACCAAAAGCTAAAGATTTAAGTTCATCAGTTGCTTCGAGTGCTATAAAATGTTTGGGTGAATTATCTGTAGTTGGTGGCGAGGATCTTAAACCTTTTATTCCAAGTTTAATGCCATTGATATTAGAAACTTTCCAAGATCAAAGTTCATCCTACAAGCGTGACGCAGCATTGAAAACTTTAGGTCAATTAGCTTCTTCATCTGGATATGTGATTCAACCATTGCTCGATTATCCACAATTATTGGGTATGCTAGTGGCGATTTTAAAACTGGAAATATCTCCAGATATTAAAAGGGAAACTGTTAGATTGTTGGGTATATTGGGTGCGCTTGATCCATATAAACATAGAGAAGTGGAACAAAATAGTAAAAACATACCTGCTGAACAAAATGCTCCACCAGTAGATGTTGCTTTGTTGATGCAAGGAATGTCACCTTCAAATGAAGAATATTATCCAAAAGTGGCAATAACAAATCTTATGAAAATTTTAAAAGATTCTTCTTTGAGTATTCATCATACTAAAGTCATTCAAGCTGTTATGTATATATTCCAAACCTTAGGTTTGAAATGTGTTTCGTTTTTACCTCAGATTATTCCAGGTATCATTAATGTCATGCATACATGTCAACAATCAATGCTCAAATTTTATTTTCAACAATTGGGTGATGTAATTTTGATTGTCAAACAACACATTCGTCCATTCTTGGACGACATCTTTAAAGTGATTAAGGAATTTTTTAATATCAATTCACAATTGAACATTCAAGTAACTATTATTAATGTGATTCAATCCGTGTCACGTGCTTTAGATGGGGAGTTTAAAATGTATTTACCAGAAGTTTTATTACTTTTGCTTGGTATATTTGAGGAAGATAAATCTGCAAAGAGATCATCATCGTTACATGTATTGAAAAGTTTTGTTGTTTTTGGGAGCAACATTGAAGAATTTGTGGATATTATTGTACCGAATGTTGTAAAACTATTTGAAACCGGACCTGTTGAATTGAGAAGAGCTGCTATAGAAACAATTGGTAGATTGTCTAAAAATGTAATGTTGAATGATATGGCTTCAAGAATTATTCATCCCATATTAAGAATACTTATTTCAGGAA
The DNA here is from genome assembly GCA_030582575.1 of Candida buenavistaensis. NCBI lineage: Eukaryota > Fungi > Ascomycota > Pichiomycetes > Serinales > Debaryomycetaceae > Candida > Candida buenavistaensis. The sequence goes on along the minus strand of JAKTXM010000001.1, from coordinate 167,820 downwards.
ATGTTGAGCTCAGGGAGTCATCTATGAACACTTTGACATATATGTTGATTCAATTGGGACCAGATTTTACTGTGTTTATTCCGGTTATCAAGAAAACATTATTAGAACAAGGTATTAACGCTCCAAAATTTGAGCAATTAGTTGGTAAATTAGTTAGTGGTGATCCATTACCTGTACATTTGGATATTTACAAAGACTATGACTATAGCCGCTATGATATGGCTGATTCAGATATGCCATCAAAAAAATTACCAGTTAACCAAGCTGCGTTGAAATCAGCATGGGATGCAAATCAACGTCGTACAAAGGAAGATTGGCAAGAATGGATTGGCCGTTTAAGTAAAGAATTGTTGTTACAAAGTCCATCTCATGCTATCAGAGCTTGTGCAGGGTTGGCATCTGATTATTATCCATTAGCAAAAGACCTTTTTAATGCCAGTTTTGCAAGTTGTTGGAGTGAGTTATATTCTCAACATAAAGAAGAATTAGTTGAATCGTTTTGTATTGCACTTTCATCTCCAAGTAACCCACCAGAAATACATCAAACATTGTTGAATCTTGCTGAATTTATGGAACATGATGATAAACCATTACCAATTGCTATATCTACTTTAGGTCAATATGCACAACGCGCTCACGCATTTGCAAAAGCCTTGCACTACAAGGAATTGGAATTTTATGATCAGCCGACAACACCTACTATTGAATCGTTAATCAGTATAAATAACCAACTACAACAATCTGATGCAGCTATTGGTATATTAAAACATGCACAATTACATCACGATTTACAACTCAAAGAAACTTGGTATGAAAAATTACAACGTTGGGATGATGCATTGAAAGCTTACAATGAAAGAGAAAAAACAGAACCCGAAAATATGGAAATCACAATTGGTAAAATGAGATGTCTTCATGCCTTGGGTGAATGGGAACAATTGTCGGAATTGGCACGTAGTAAATGGGATAATTCATCAAGTGAAGTAAAAAGAAGTGTTGCTCCACTAGCAGCTGCTGCTGCTTGGGGTCTTGGACAATGGGATAGAATGGACTCCTGTATTAAAGTTATGAAAACAGAATCTCCCGATAAAGCGTTTTTCAATGCTATCTTAAGTCTTCATAGAAACAATTTTGATGATGCTTCAGTACATATTTTGGAAGCCCGAGATTTATTGGTTACTGAAATTACAGCTTTGGTTAGTGAAAGCTATAATAGAGCCTATGGAGTAGTTGTCAGAGTTCAAATGCTTGCTGAATTAGAAGAAATCATCAAATATAAATGTTTACCACAGGGATCAGAAAAGAGAGCAGTGATGCGAAAAACTTGGAATACCAGATTATTGGGATGTCAAAGAAATGTGGATATATGGCAAAGAATGTTGAAAGTGCGGGCATTAGTAATAAAACCAAAACAAGATATGGATATGTGGATAAAATTTGCTAATTTATGTCGGAAATCAGGAAGATTGAATTTAGCTGAAAAATCCTTGAATTTGTTGTTGGAAGAGGGATCTCCTGATAATCCATCTAGGGCTCCCCCACAAGTGGTTTACGCTCAATTGAAATACATGTGGGCTAAAGGTCAAAGACCAGAAGCATTACGTCATTTGGTAGATTTTACTACTAGAATGTCACAAGATCTTGGTTTGAATCCAAATGATTTGATTACACAACCTTTACCCTCAGGAGGCCCAGGTATTCCTAAACATGTTGAAGAATATACAAGATTATTGGCAAGATGTTTCTTGAAACAAGGTGAGTGGCAAATTGCATTGAATGGTAATTGGAGATCAGAAACTTCAGAGATAATTTTAGGGGCATATTTGTTGGCAACTCATTTTGATAATAAATGGTACAAGGCTTGGCATAATTGGGCATTGGCTAATTTTGAAGTTATATCATTGTACACTAGTCAAAACGCATCTGCTAATAATAAAATTGAATTATTGGAAGAAGATAAGAATGGATCAGCAGAAGAATCCAAATCTAAACCAACACAACAACCTAAAGCTAACATTATTCCTATGGAAGCGGTTCAAAGACATGTTATTCCGTCCATTAAGGGATTTTTCCACTCTATTGCATTATCACACTCAAACTCACTTCAAGATATGTTGAGATTACTTACATTATGGTTTAAATTTGGTGGAATACCTGAAGCCGCAAAGGCAATGACAGAAGGTTTTAATATGGTTAAAATAGACAACTGGTTAGAAGTTGTTCCTCAATTGATTTCACGTATTCATCAACCAAATGAAATTGTTAGTCATTCATTGTTTGCTTTGTTAACTGATTTAGGGAAAGCACACCCTCAAGCATTAGTATATCCTTTAACAGTTGCAATCACTTCAGAGTCTACAAGTCGAAAGAAGGCTGCGCAATCAATTATTGAAAAAATGAGAGTTCATTCTGCAAGTTTGGTAGATCAAGCTGAATTGGTAAGTCACGAACTTATTCGAGTTGCTGTTTTGTGGCATGAACAGTGGCACGATGCATTAGAAGATGCCAGTAGATTTTTCTTTGGTGAACACAATACTGAAAAAATGTTTGAAGCTCTTGAACCATTACATCAAATGTTACGAAGGGGTCCAGAAACAATGCGAGAACAAGCTTTTGCTAATTCCTTTGGTAGAGAATTGACTGATGCGTATGAATGGGTGCTTAATTTTAGAAGAACTAAAGATATCACTAATTTAAATCAAGCATGGGATATTTATTATAATGTTTTCAGAAGAATTTCCAAACAATTACAACAATTAGTTAGCCTAGAATTACAATATGTTTCACCTAATTTGGAACAAGCTCATGATTTGGAATTAGCAGTACCTGGTACTTATAGAGCAGGTCACCCAGTCATCAGAATTGATAGATTTGATCCGGTATTTTCAGTTATTTCATCTAAACAAAGACCAAGAAAAATTTCATGTAGAGGAAGTGATGGTAAGGATTATCAATATGCCTTGAAGGGTCATGAAGATATTAGACAAGATAATTTAGTTATGCAATTGTTTGGATTAGTTAATACTTTGTTGATCAATGATCCTGAGTGCTTTAAAAGACATTTAGATATTCAACAATATCCTGCTATTCCATTATCTCCTAAAGTTGGTTTATTGGGTTGGGTTCCAAACAGTGACACCTTCCATGTCTTGATTAAAGGTTATAGAGAATCAAGAAGTATTATGTTGAATATTGAACATAGATTATTGCTACAAATGGCTCCTGATTATGATATGTTAACGTTATTACAAAAAGTTGAAGTATTTACCAGTGCATTGGATAATTGTAAAGGGCAAGATTTGTATAAAGTATTGTGGCTTAAATCAAAATCATCTGAAGCTTGGTTAGATAGAAGAACAACATATACTAGATCATTAGCAGTTATGTCTATGGTTGGTTATATCTTAGGATTAGGTGATAGGCATCCTTCCAATTTAATGTTAGATCGTATTACAGGTAAAGTTGTTCATATTGATTTTGGTGATTGTTTTGAAGCTGCTATCTTACGTGAAAAGTATCCAGAAAAGGTTCCGTTTAGATTGACGAGAATGCTTAATTACGCTATGGAAGTGAGTGGTATTGAAGGATCTTTTAGAATAACTTGTGAACATGTTATGAGAGTGTTGCGTGATAATAAGGAATCTTTAATGGCTATATTGGAAGCTTTTGCTTATGATCCTTTAATTAATTGGGGTTTTGATTTCCCAACAAAAGCATTAGCAGAATCTACAGGTATCAGAGTTCCACAGGTCAACACCGCTGAATTATTAAGAAGAGGTCAAATCGATGAAAAGGAAGCTGTTAGATTACAGAAACAAAATGAATTGGAAATTAGAAATGCAAGAGCTGCTTTGGTTTTGAAACGTATCACCGATAAGTTAACTGGTGATGATATCAAGAGATTAAGAGGTTTGGATGTACCGACCCAAGTTGATAAGTTGATTCAACAAGCAACTAGTGTGGAAAACTTGTGTCAACATTATATTGGATGGTGTTCATTCTGGTAATTTAGAATATATTTATGAATAATATAATTGTAAAATTATCAAAGAGTAGCTACAATTGGAATAACCCTTCAAATTCTTAACCAGATCAGAAGTTCTCTTTAGCGTCTGTAAAATAAAATGTAACAAGATATAGTTTGCGCCAGACACCTTATTTCAATTTCAATACCCTGACGGTCAAGTCATTTCCCATCAATAGATTCTCCCATAGATGTACAAAAAGGAATCATCCGAAAACAACTCAACTTCTCATACAAGAAAACCAGTTAATAGGAGGGCCGAATCGATTAATAACGCGAGATTTCATCATGTAAGTATAAAACTTGGAAGGTCATACAAAGAAAGAGAAGAAGAAAAAGGAAAAAAAAAAAAAAAAAATGAAGCTGGAAAAAAAAACTATTTATATTCCGGTCGTGTGCTGTTCAGAAGTCCATCTCATCTGTGCCCTAAAAAAAAATTTTGAGACATGTACTTATCTGTTCAGTTACTACAATATGGCACCTAAAAGAAATGCTGGAAAAGCGGCAGCTACAAAGACTAAGAAGTTAAAGCCAAGTTCAACTAAAGATGAAAACCAGATTTTATCGCTTGAGGAAATAACTAAATTGAGTAAGGATATAGATGAATCACTAAAATTCAATAACTTTGTTTTATTGTTAAACCAATTTGAATTAATTAAAAGAAAATTAATAGATGGAGAAGATTTAGAGTTAGTCTCATTTGGTCGTCAATTATCAAGTTTGCTTTATAGAAATTTTAAAAAAGTTAACGATGAGTTTATTCAATCCAAATCTGCTAATGAAAATCAACATATGATTATTAAATGGATACAAGATAAATATAATACTTTTAAAACAATTATTTATGATTTTATAAAAGACAAACTTGCTACTCCTACTACGTTGCAACTAGATTTGCTTGATATTATATTAAAATTTATTGCATCTGAAAGTCAAAGAAAACAATCAATTGTATTTCCCAATTCAACATATAAAGCACTCGTTGAAACTCTTTTATTAAGCCAAAATGGAGAAATATTATCGGATGGAACCACAGATAATTTTTTAATCTTAGAATTCAATGAAAAGTTTCAACAGTATTGGGATTTGCAATTCTATTTTTTCAATAATTTATCAGACACATTGATTGCATGGAAGGGTGAAAAAACAGAAGTTGAATTACAACTAATCTTTGCAAATTACCTCACAATAATACGAAATGGATTATTATTCAATGTTGAAACTTTAGAAAATGAACCTCTTTGGGTTACTGATGATAATGAAGCTAAGTTACCATCATCTTTGTATAAACATACCCAGTTTAAATCACAATTCCAAAAATCTATCTTAGCAATGTTTTCGTACCCTTTATCGCCTGAACAATACAAGGCGGTTTTGTTTATTTTGCATAAAAGAATCATTCCGTATATGTCACAACCTCAAGCTTTAATGGACTTTTTGACTGATTGTTATGATCTTACAGATGATTTGATTGTTCCTATATTAGCATTGAATTCCTTGTATGAATTAATGAGAGATTATAATTTGGAGTACCCTGATTTTTATACAAAGTTGTATTCTTTGTTGACACCAGAATTGCTATTCACTAAATACCGTTCTAGGTTCTTCCGTCTTTGTGATTTGTTTTTAACTTCTACTCATTTATCTGCCAGCTTAGTTGCTTCATTTATTAAGAAATTGGCAAGAATATCGCTAGCTGCAAGTGCATCAGGTGTTGTTATTGTCATTCCTTTTATTTACAATTTATTAAAGAGACATCCTACATGTATGCTTATGTTGCATCACACTAATTCACCAGCAAATTACAAAGATCCATTTGATGCCAATGAGAAAAACCCATTAAATACCGCTGCGATCAATTCTTCTTTGTGGGAATTGGAAACTTTAATGAGTCATTATCATCCTAATATTGCTACATTGGCTAAAATTTTTGGTGAACCTTTCAGAAAGCCAAGCTACAATATGGAAGATTTTTTGGATTGGAGTTATAATTCATTACTTCAAAGTGAATATGAAAGAAAATTCAAAGATAAGAATTCAGCATTAGAATTTGAAGAGTTTGATAGAGTATTTGATAACAAAACTAAAGATAATCAAACTGTGTTATTAGAAGGATGGACATTGGTATAGTCGTGTATAGAATAATAATTTAATTTGTCTGTTTTAGGAAAGCTAATGAAATACGCGTGTCAATTATTTTACTTGAAAGAAAAAAAGAATTCTCATTACAAAAGAAGGATTGGAAAAAATTAAAAATTAAAAATTAAAAATAAAAAATAAAAAATAAAAAATAAAAAATAAAAATAAATTCAACGTTTACAACAAATCCTTTTTCTATTTAAACCTTTATTTTTTTGTTCTACAATCAGTAAGCTATGGATGATCTTTTGTTTAATAACACAGGACAAACAACAACACAACAAGATGATTCTCAGCAACCACTCGATGCCATTTTTGGTGATAGAGTAAGAAGATTTCAAGAATTTTTAGATAGAATAGATGTTCGAGCAGATGTTGATTACAAATCTAAAATAAGAGATATGATAACTAAAAGTCAATATAGATTAAATGTTTCAATTGATGAAATTAGAGATTTTGATAGAGATTTTTGGAATGGTCTACTTAATCAACCAGCTGATTTTTTACCCGCTTGTGAAAGAGCATTGAGAGATACAGTTTTGACAATTTATAATCCGCAAGATCCAAGTTTTCCTCATGATACCTGGGATTCAAATCAACAATATTATTTATCCTTTAAAGGTGCATTTGGACACCATTCACTTACTCCAAGATCTATAGATGCTGGGTACCTTTCGAAGATGGTTTCCATTGAGGGTATTGTCACTAGAGCATCTTTAGTAAGACCAAAGGTTATCAGATCTGTTCATTATGCTGCAAAAACAGGTAGATTCTATGCACGTGAATATCGTGATCAAACTACTTCTTTTGATGCCATTGCAACCCCTGCTATTTATCCTACTGAAGATATGGACGGTAATAAATTAGTTACAGAATATGGTTACTCAACATACAGAGATTATCAAAAAATATCTGTTCAAGAAATGCCAGAAACTGCCCCCGCTGGTCAATTACCAAGATCAGTTGATGTTATTTTGGATGATGACTTGGTTGACATGACCAAGCCTGGTGATCGTGTACAAATTGTTGGTGTTTATCGTGCATTGGGTGGTGGTGCTAATAACAGCTCTTCTTTTAAAACTGTTATTTTAAGTAATTCTGTTTATTTGTTACATGCTAGATCCACTGGTGTTGCTTCCCAAGAGAAATTAACCGATCAAGATATTAGAAATATTAACAAACTTTCTAAAGAAAAGAAAATATTTGAAATATTAGCGCGCTCTTTGGCTCCTTCAATTTATGGGTTTGATTATATAAAAAAAGCTGTTCTTCTTATGTTAATGGGTGGTGTTGAAAAGAATTTGGATAATGGTACTCATTTGAGAGGGGATATCAATATTCTTATGGTGGGTGACCCATCTACTGCAAAATCTCAAGTTTTACGATTTGTTTTGAATACTGCCTCTTTGGCTATTGCTACCACTGGTAGAGGTTCTTCTGGTGTTGGTTTAACTGCTGCTGTAACAACAGATAAAGAAACTGGCGAAAGAAGATTAGAAGCTGGTGCTATGGTTTTAGCAGATAGAGGTATTGTTTGTATTGATGAGTTTGATAAAATGTCCGATTCCGATAGAGTTGCTATTCATGAAGTTATGGAGCAACAAACTGTTACTATTGCCAAAGCCGGTATTCATACTTCTTTAAATGCTCGTTGTTCTGTTATTGCAGCTGCCAATCCCGTTTTTGGTCAATATGATGTTCATAAAGACCCACATAAGAATATTGCATTACCCGATTCATTGTTATCACGTTTTGATTTGTTGTTTGTTGTCACCGATGATGTTAACCCAACAAAGGATAGAATTATTTCAGAACATGTTTTGAGAATGCATAGATTTATTCCACCAGGTTTTGTCGAAGGTGAACCTATCAGAGAAAAATCCAGTGTTACGTTGGCAGTGGGTGATGATGAAACTAATGAACAAGAATTATTGGAACAACCAATGTTTGAAAAATTTAATTCTTTATTACATGCTGGTGGTCAAAACAAGAAAACACCTAATATTCTTTCAATTCCATTCTTGAAAAAGTACGTTCAATATGCCAAACAAAGAATTCAACCTGTTTTAAGTAAAGATGCTTCAGATTATATTGTATCTACTTACTCCGCATTGAGAAATGATTTAATTGGAAACAATCAAAGAAATACTGCTCCAATAACAGCAAGAACTTTAGAAACATTAATTCGTCTTGCTACTGCTCACGCTAAAGTAAGATTATCTAGAACGATTGAAGTTAAAGACGCAAAAATTGCTGAAGAATTATTGAGATATGCGTTGTTCAAAGAAGTTGCTAAGAAGAGCAAAAAGAGACAAAAGACTAATAACAATATTGAATCAGGTGATGAAGAAGAAGAAGAATCAGATACAGAAATGGAAGAATCAGTAATTATTCCAGAAGGTACAACTAGAAGAACTAGGTCAATGGCACAACAACAGCAGCCACCACGCCAACAACAAGCATCGCCATCACCAACACCTGAACCACCGCTCGGTCAACAAGATGATGATGAAGTTGCTAATGAACTTGAAAATTTTCATTTGTCATCCTCGCAACCTCAAGTTCGTCCTTTGGGTGAACACTCAAACAGTAATGCTCCACAAACTAATGCTTCTTCTATCAGTGCAGAAAGATTTTCAATATTGAGATCAAAATTGGCAGAATTGCATCGTGCTGGTTTGTTTGCCGATGGTAATGGAACTAATTATGACATAGTTGTCAATGCTATAAACGAAGGTAGAGGTCAAGAAGATGTTTTTGATGAAGAAGAATTAAGAGCTGGTTTTGAAATGTTGAGTGATTCAAATATTTTCTTAGTTCAAGGAGATAAAGTTTACAAGATTTAAATGGGAATAATGGGTTTATTGTAAAGTTTGACTTTAATTTGTATTATATGTTGTTTTTTTCTTTTTTTTTTTTTTTTTTTTTTTGTTTTGCTTTGATTTGCAATCAATGTAGATAGATGCGATGGAATGGGAAAAAAAAAAAATCGAAGAATCAAAAAACTCTTTCATGATTTCTCGCAACATGAGCAATGAAACATCTGATACTGGAGAGTCAATCCTAGAAATTAAAGCGAATATAAATGATCTTAATAAGAATAAAGTATCCAAGAAACGGAAAAAGAAAAAGAAGAAGAAAAAGAAAAAGAAAACCCTCGAAAACACAGTCACACCAGCACCTTATAGTTATGACCCTCAATCCTACAATACTTACTACCACGTAGATGACCCAAGCATGCACTTTCATCAAGGCGAGCTTCTAACACATACCAGCGATACCCTACCGGAATCAGTCAAAAAATTCTGGAACCGAAGGTACAACCTCTTTCTGCGATTTGATGACGGGGTCTACTTATCTTCCGAACTATGGTACAGTGTTACTCCCGAGGCCGTTGCCAAATACACAGCGAACCTATTTTGTAAACTCCTCCCTGATGCGAAGTTGGGCTTAGATCTATGCTGTGGTGGTGGTGGGAACACGATTCACTTTGCCGACACCTTCGATACATTATGTGCGATCGACATAAACCCCACGAACATATACTGTACGAAGCATAACTGTGAAGTTTATGGTGTTGAGGGCGTGTGGTGTGTCCAAGGCGATTGGAATGAACTCAGTGAGTCAGCCAAGGTGGACTGGATACCACAAGAAATACGAAGATCAAGTGGTCCATATTTTGATTTTATATTTAGTTCACCACCATGGGGTGGTACAGACTATAATAGAGACAAGTTTGATTTGTATGCCATGGAACCGTTCCCAATTAATAGAATGTTACGACAATTGAAACAGTATACAGTTAACGTTGGGTTGTTCTTGCCGCGTCTGCTGGATTTGGAACAATTGGAAGAAGCCGTGAGAGAAAATTTCGATGTTGAGATGAAATGTCGTGTTGTTCGTGTACGGTCCGGCGGGAGAGTAGTTGCGATTCTCGCATTGATTGGGAAAGAAATTACTGAAGGATTCGACAAGTTTCATGGGCTTAACAAGGAAGAGTCTGATTCTCAAGATTTTTCAGATGATGAATAAGATCTTTACTGAATAATAATGTTTTGTTTAAAGCTCATACATGTTTATCACAATATGAATTGCCACTCCACCTATTTGGCATCCAATTTTTTTTTGTTCTTTTTATTATTCCTCCTTTTTGACATACTGTGGCTGACACAAAAATAACATTTCCTGTCATGAATAGGTCTGTATAGAGTGTATTAGAAATAGAGGAACTGCGACAGATCAAAAGTTGATTATATAAGGTGCAATTCTTCTTGGTTATAATAATTATCATTATTATTAACATATTTTTTTTTTTGCTGTAAAATTGGCATAAAATAAATTAGTAGTTGAATAGTGGTGATTTGAGTTCCATAAGTAACTAAAACTCCAATTCATGAGACTAATGTTACTTTAATTTCAATAAATACACTTTGTAAATTTCTCATATTTAAGCGGTTTAACTTGGATTCACAACTATTTGAAAACAGGGTAACTGTTTTTTTATTCTTTTTTATTTTTTTATTACAGTATAATGGCATCGTTAGATGTATGTGCCTCACGTATGTTTTCACGTCGCTCGCTAAAAAATCAGGTTCTTTTTATTATAAACATTAGTCGGGCAGCTTTTATCATTGATTTTTCAATTGGTAAGGCTCTTTTGGAATCAGTTTCGAACAATATAAACTATTGCAAGTCGCCAAAGTTCCAGAAACATTACATTATGACCTTCATGCTGAATCATTTGCAAAGAGTAAAGAGTGTTCTCGTATTATGTTGCGGTTTCTTTAGTTTCAAAATGTCCTAGAACTGATTAGTGTAATAACATTTATCTAGCTTAACGTTTAGTCTAATGTTTGAGATACCTATTGGCAAACTCTTGTCTTTATAATTTCTATTGCAAACCCCAAGCTTTTCCATTCTTTAATTTTTTCCCATTTCTCAAACTTGTTGTTTACAATTTGTAAATAACCATTTGAATATTATTTTAACTATTTTTGATACATTAGGCGATCTACTAACCGCAAAAAAAGTTACATCCATAGTAACACCTAAGTTGGGCTATTTGAAGTTATACCGTACTTTGAATCGAATTAAGTTAGGTTACGTTATAGTTGCCAAAAATTTCTATACCCCTATAGTTGTTTTAAAAAAAAAAAAGCCATTACTTGTCGAATGCAACACATCCAAGTGCTGACAATCTGTGAGAAGTTGTGAAAGCTGCAATTGGTTAGAAATAGTTTACAATTACAATTAACTCTGTAATAACAGTGCGTGTACATTGATCAATTGTTTTCTTAATTTTAATTTTTTTTTCTCCTTTCTTTCCTCACCCAAAACAAAACAAAAAAAGAAAAAAAAAAATAATATTTAGACATTACACAACAAATAAGGAGAGACATCTTTTATCAATAATCCGACATTTTGCAACAAACATTCAACCCACAATCAATCAATACATACATACATAAATAGTGGTACCTTATATTTTGTAACTTACCCTTATATTGTAGTTTGCAACATTGAACTTAATTATGGATCCCGAGACCATTGCATATTTTGAGAACAAGATTGATAAAGTCACATCACAATCAAGTATAACGAATGATCAATTAAGTGTATTACAAGGGAAATATTATGGATTACAACAAGAACTTGTGTTATTAAAACGATACATAGATTATCAAAATTCAAAAATTGACAAAGTAACTTCCTTGATTGGCGATTTATTAGAGAAAAAGTCCCAAGATGATGCTGTTTTGAGTTCAATACAGGCATTACAAGAAGAAGTCGATGTACAAGATATTCAAGGTCAAGTAGACCAATTGACTGGTCACCAAAATCTTTCACAACAATCATTGGATAATAATCAGCATCGTCGTCAACTTCAACATTCGATTCAACACCCACAACAAAGAAGTTCACATCTCCAACAGGATTTTTCTGGACATTTAGAGAGCAATATGGATCCTGCTTTGCATCAAGTTGCCACTGCTGCAGTACAACAAGCTCAGGCTGCTCAAGAACATTCACAATCTCTGGGAAGTAAATCTCCGAGAGTAACTAAACCAAAGAGAAAACAAACAAGACCGAAAGATTCTAATGACTTTGATGGAGAATCTTCTAGAAAGAGTCCTCTCGAAAGAAAAGTAAAAGTTACATTCATGCATAATCCTACTTCAATAAAGGATATTTATGATGAATTTTACAAAGGCTATAAAGGTCAAGATCCGTTATGTGAACTAGATGAAAAAGTAGGCAAAAGCGATTGGAGAGGTGATTCAAGGTCCAAAGAATCTAAAAGATTCCAACGAAGAAAAAAGCTCTGTGAGGCTATTCAAAGGGGTATGATGAAGTATGGTAAGAGTGCAGAAGAAATTATGGAATATATTGACGAATTCCGTAAAGATAAATCACTAACTTGGTTAATGAATGGTAATTTACCAGAAGATTTGCAGTCATAAGTGTATAATAAAGTTTGTATTTTAGTTTCAAAAATAAAATGTTTTCTGTATTATTCTAGATAAATCTTTGATTAGATTGACGTCACAAATTATGACCGGAGGTTGATAAGATTTGTAACTATCCACGTGATGTTCAACCAGTATATTCTGTTATATTCCAGCAATAAAAAAAAACAAAGGGTCGTGCAATGTGCCTAGTTATTTTATTTTATTTTATTTTTCAATTCTTCTATAATGTTCCATCGCTCTTGCGCATTTCTGTTGATATAAAAATTTTCACTTTTGCTCACTGAATATTAAAAGCTACTGTTTTATTTTATTTTATTTTAATTTTTTTTTTTTTTTTTTTTTTTTTTTTAAATTAATTAATTTAACTTCTTCTATTCAACAAGGAAAAATGTTATCAGCCAGATATTCATTGAAGAACATTAGTCGTCAATTACCTAAATCATTTGCTCGTGCTCAATCAACTACTGCTGCTCCAACTGGTCCAGTTATTGGTATTGATTTAGGTACCACCAACTCAGCTGTTGCTGTTATGGAAGGTAAAACTCCAAAGATCTTGGAAAATTCTGAAGGTGGTAGAACTACTCCTTCTATCGTTGCCTTCACTAAAGATGGCGAAAGATTAGTTGGTATTCCAGCTAAACGTCAAGCTGTTGTTAACCCAAGTGACACTTTATTTGCCACTAAACGTTTAATTGGTCGTCGTTATGAAGACCCAGAAGTCCAAAGAGACATTAACGAAGTCCCTTACAAAATTGTTAAACACGGTAATGGTGATGCTTGGATAGAAGCAAGAGGTGAACAATATTCTCCACAACAAATTGGTGGTTTCATCTTGAATAAAATGAAAGAAACTGCTGAAGCTGCTTTAAACAAAAAAGTCAACTCTGCTGTTGTTACTTGTCCAGCTTATTTTAATGATGCTCAAAGACAAGCTACTAAAGATGCTGGTAAAATTGTCGGTTTGAACGTTTTAAGAGTTATCAATGAACCAACTGCTGCTGCTTTAGCTTACGGTTTAGAAAAGAAAGATGGTGAAGTTGTTGCTGTTTTTGATTTGGGTGGTGGTACTTTTGATATTTCCATTTTAGATATCGGTGCTGGTGTTTTCGAAGTCAAATCTACTAACGGTGACACTCATTTGGGTGGTGAAGATTTTGATATTGCTGTAGTCAGAAACATTGTTGATACTTTTAAAAAGGAATCTGGTATTGACTTGTCTAAAGATAAAATGGCCATTCAAAGAATTAGAGAAGCTGCTGAAAAAGCCAAGATCGAATTATCTTCTACTGTTTCCACTGAAATTAACTTGCCATTCATTACTGCTGATGCTTCTGGTCCAAAGCATATCAACCAAAAGATCTCAAGAGCTCAATTTGAACAATTGGTTGAACCATTGATTAAAAAAACTGTTGAACCATGTAAGAAAGCTTTGAAAGATGCTGGTTTATCCACTTCAGACATTTCTGAAGTTATCCTTGTTGGTGGTATGTCAAGAATGCCAAAGGTTGTTGAAACTGTTAAGTCCATTTTTGGTAAAGAACCATCTAAAGGTATTAACCCAGATGAAGCTGTCGCTATGGGTGCTGCCATTCAAGGTGGTATCTTAGCTGGTGAAGTTAAAGATGTTGTTTTGTTGGATGTTACTCCATTATCATTAGGTATTGAAACTATGGGTGGTGTCTTTGCTAGATTGATTTCTAGAAACACTACCATTCCAGCCAAGAAATCACAAATTTTCTCTACTGCTTCTGCTGGTCAAACTTCTGTTGAAATCAGAGTTTTCCAAGGTGAAAGAGAATTAACCAGAGATAACAAATTGATTGGTAACTTTACTTTATCTGGTATTCCACCAGCTCCAAAGGGTGTTCCACAAATTGAAGTCACTTTTGACATTGATACTGATGGTATCATTAAAGTTTCTGCTCGTGATAAGGCCAGCAACAAAGATGCTTCCATCACTGTTGCTGGATCATCTGGTTTATCTGATGCTGAAATTGAAAAGATGGTTAACGATGCTGAAAAATTCGCTGAATCTGATAAAGCTAGAAGAGAAGCCATTGAATCTGCCAACAGAGCTGATCAATTATGTAATGATACTGAAAACTCCTTGAACGAGCACAAAGAAAAATTATCTAGTGAAGCTGTTCAAAAAGTCCAAGATCAAATTACCGATTTAAGACAAATTATCTTGAAAGCTCAAGCTGGTGAAGAAGTTTCCCCAGAAGAATTGAAAGAGAAAACCGAAGCTTTACAAAACGAAGCTATCAATTTGTTCAAAGACTTGTACAAGAATGAAGGTGACTCTTCATCCGGTTCTTCTGAACAACCAAAGAACTAAGCATAAGGTGGTTTTAATGTTTGAATGAGGTAGAGAAAATATCAATGGATTATTCTTATTTTTGTATATATATCTTCGTTATAGTTAATTATTTGATATTTTTAAAAAAAGAAATCTACCTTAGACTGATTGTAATCTTCTTGTATATATTTTAATTAAAATTTGTTTTTCATTTTTTCTTACATGCCTATAGAATGTAAACTGTGATTACACCCAACTGATCTCTTCAATGGTGAACCATTATTTGAATTACCACGTCTCACAACAGTACCGTAAGTTTTTAACAATACGTCCGACTGTTTGCTACTTGTTATAGAATACGATTTCTGTATCGAATCGTCATCATCCACAAATAAATCATCTTCTTCCGACAGGTACTCCAACATCTCACCCAACATGGATCGTCTATTCATCATATTAGCAGTGAATTCATCATCTTTATGATTGGATTCCGCAGATGAACTATAAAGCGATCCCGTTTCAGCAGTGGTAACGGAGTGAACATGCGATTTCTCACCTTTCATAGACTTGACTGCACTTTCCGAAGAATCAATGTACAAAGAAGATGCAGCGTGAGATTCGGGACGGGCTCCCGATGCCATGAATTCTTGAAACATGTTAATTTCCTGACGTAGCTGGATTCGTTTAAACAACACTTGTTTTAAATAACTTTGCCATAATTCAAGCATGTCATATTGTTGGAGTTGGGATTCCGGATGACTTTGCTTCGTAAATGTATGGTCAAGGTGTGGAGGTGGCGATGGTGGTGGTGGTAATGGATGTTGGTATATTGTTTTTGCATGGGTCGTGACAGATTCAGTGAGGAGTTCACTTTGTGTATCTTGAAAATTTGGTGATGGTAATTTACTTGCTTCACTTTGTGGGGGGATGTTTGTTAGTTTATTCATATAATCCTTTTCTTGTTGATATATATATTCCGATAAATGATTGAGTTTTCCAATGGATTCACTTGCATTGTTTTGCAAATATACATTTTCTCTTGGTGCTCCAGCCAAATATTTCAAATTATCATCAATTGTATCAACCTTGAAAACTGGTTGTTTACCCAATAGAGGGTTCGTAGAAGGATTGGAAATATGTTTAAAAGGAGACTCAGCAGATGCAATTCTTAAACTTTGAATTCGTTTAATATCTTTATTTTGAGGATTCTCACGATGTTTACGAATAATTTTCTTGGTTTTGCTTCGTTTAACACTAGGTTTACGTTTTGAGGATACAAGAAAACTGTAAAACTTAAATTTAGCAACCATTTTCTTTAACAGACATTTTAACCTGTACAACCAACTGCCTTGCTTTGATCTAATCGCATTTGTTCTAGTAAGACTGGATACTGAACTCAATGGTGTTTCAATTCGAACATTGCTTGTTCTTTTAAATTTATTTCGTCTTCTGAATATGTTATTTGACCTTTTTGTAGTTCTTCCCAACAGTTGTGATTCCAACTCTTGTCTAGTTGAAAAAATAGTAGCTTGAGAACCCATAGAATCAGAAATATCTCTATGAGGAGGTGTAGTATTTGGCGAAGACCCATGGTTCGCGTGACGTTCAGGATTCAACACCAGACTTGAATTCCTTTTCTTCTGTAATGTGATAGGTGTTAAACTTCTGATCAATTCACGATCACTTTTAATAGACCTTGAAATAGTTGATAAATTATCTAATCTTTGACTAACGTACGGGTTTTGAGAATCTAGAATAAATTGGGAAAACCGTTTGGGTACGGGATTGAAAACATCATCGTGTCTAGGTTCAATTTTACTCATTTCAACTTGTGGCGTTGGTGCAGAGGGTAGAGCTTTGTTCCTTATTGAAGTACTGGACGAACGATCACTTTGCCAGACATAAAAAGTATCTTGAGGACCTCCTTGATCTAAAAAATAATAAGGGAATGAGATAGGTAAAGACTTACTAGAGTTGGATTCTACTTCCAAGTGCTGTAAAGAAGCTCGACTCATGGGAGATGTTCCAGACATGTTTGGACGAGGCGTGGGAGGTAATGGAGGAAAGCGGATATTGTTCGATGGTGGTTTTAATGAAGAATTTGAGGATGCCATTTTTTGATTAAGGGTGTCGTCTGTAGTTTTATATTGAAAAGGGGAGTGGTGTAAATTTACGTCAATTGTCATGACTACGAGCCAAGGGGGAGCGGAATGAAATTTAGACGATGATATAAAGAATGTTATAAAAAAAACTTTATTGCAAGATGATTAAGTAAAATTTTTTATCTTTTTTATTATTATTTTTAATTTGGCAATTAGGTACATTAATTTTTTATGTTTTTGCTGATCTCTGATCGAGAATCAATAAAATTCCGTATCTAAAGATGGCTGGTTGGAATCGCCGCGCTACCATACTACACCCGAGAACCAGCCTTTCTTCCACACAATACCCACACACAAATGCTTATAAACACAGAAACATCACATAGAAAACAACAACAACAATAGAGTAGACTACGAACCCTGATTAAGTGATTGAATAATGTTTATTTTGTAATATATTTTCTAGTAAAACTATAATTGCTTTTTTTTTTTAAAAAAATTCGAATATGATTTTATTTTTTTTTTTCTTCCTTTTCTTTCTAAATATACGAACCAGGAGGATAACAAAAAATTAAATTTTAGATGGGGCTAAACCAACAGCATTCTTTTCCAAATCGTAAATAGAATAGTATTTTCTCAAAAATGCATCACCAACAATGGCTAAATCTCCAATTGGTTTAGGGAAATCCATTGGAGTGAAAACAGAAATACAAGATCCACCAACTTCCAATATATAATCATATGCAGTTAAGGTGAAATTGTAACCAGCAAAAGTTAAAGTCAAATCTGGCAACTCATCTCTCTTTGCACAATCAACTTGATATTGACCAGACCAAGATTTAGTTGCACCAATCTTAGCATTGATTATTTCAGCCAATGAAGATGGTAAAGTAATCAATGAAGTACCAGTATCAATAGCAGCGCCAGTTTGGTGTAATTCAGCATATTCATCACCTAAACCAAGACCTTCAAAGGAAACTTCCCAGTAAGCTTTTCTTCTAACCGGTAACCAAGTTACTTTACCTTGAAATAATGAGGCATCGTACCCACCAAAAGTAGCTAAACCACCATCATTTTCATCTTTGTCGGTACTTCCCAAATAGAAACCAAATTGTGGTTTATCTAATAAACCTTGATTAATAGCATTGTAGACTGGAGGAACGATATGATTGACAGAAATGGTATCATAAGCTAAACCCAAAATACCATCAAATTTACCGAAAGCAAATGCCAAACCCGGTTCGGAGGTAGCTTCGGCAAAGTCTTGCTTTGGAATGACCAAGTCACCAATACTTAAAATATCTTGAGATATGTAACCTTCCATTGAACCAGAACCATATTGAATGGAGAATTCACTACCATTAGCTTTATAAGTAGAAGAGGCATCATGATCGTATTTAGCATGTAAGAAACAAGCCAATGAAGTACAATCTTGGGATGGAACCCATAAGTTTGAAGAGCCTGTATCCAAAATGACTTTAAATGGTTGACCAGGAGTACCAATTTGGATTTCTGTAAAGTATTGAGCATTCAAATAGTTTGTTAAAGGAGCGTCATATTTGCCACCTTTTTTAGGGGTAACAAATGGAATTTCGGCTTCTTGATTACTCAATACATGTTGCAAACCAAAGCTAGTAGGGTTTCCTTTAGCACTATTGAAAAGGTTCAAGTATTTATTTGCTAAAGAATTGGTGTATTCTTGGAAGTTTGAAGCATCTAAAGTTTCTTCATTAGATAACTTTGATAACTTGATATTATGGGATTTAGCATCTACTAAAGCAGAAGTCAAAGTCAATGCTACTGTTGATAATACAGACAAGGATAATTGCATGTTGGTGGTAGTCTGTTAAGTAAGGTATAAAAGGAAGAAGAAGAAAAAAAAAGTGGCTTGTGGGATTGATAAAAGAATAGGAAAGAAGGGGGAGAGTAAATTTTGAGAGGCAAAAAAAAAAAAAAAAAAAAAAAAAAAAAAAAAAAAAAAAAAAAAAAAAAAAAAAAAAAAAAAAAAAAAAAAAAAAAAAAAAAATATAAAACAATAATAATAATTACAGAGTTGCTGTTGAAGTGTACTAAGAAAATATATGTATGCATAAATGTATATAAATTAATTACCAATCGGTGTTTGCGTGTGTGTGGGTTTGGTCCCCCCGCGCTATTGCTGGTACGAGACAACTTTATCGGTTGAACCAAGCTCTTATCGCTTAATCAGTTAGAAAAGTAGTGCAATCTAGAAATAGTCGTGCACTTACTAAATAATAATCTTTTATTTTTTCCTCATCCGTTGCCTGGTTGCATTCCCAATTTGGGGTTTTAGCGTCTTAATTAAGAAGTCTAAAAGTACATCCATTAAGTCTAGATATTATAATGGTTACCGTGGTGTTGCATATATCATTACTATTAATAAAGGCTCTAACTACTGCGGCGACATCAACTGGTGCTAAGGGAGAATAAGTCCGTACGACTAATTCGGTACCCATTCTACATCATGACTTTGATCTATGAGTCTCTACTACCACATCCCATATTTTTAAATGATTATATAAGTTGTATATCAACCCGATTATCAGTTTCTCGGATATGTTGGTTCGTTTTTGCTCTTCGTACTGATTTAAAACCCTATTGTTGCGAGAAGAGACAAAAAAATAAAAAAATAAAAAATAATTTAGGGCACTTCTTTCTTGATATTAACCACAGTCATGTCAGGATTCCTTTTCTCCAAAATTGAAAGTCACTTTCCTAAAAGCCCTATCAAATTCAAACCTCGTTCAGCGACGAGCGAAAATCCTAATGTTGTAACACCTACTTTATTTGATAAGTTTAAGCCAAGTTCTAGAGAAGTTAAACAAAGCAACGAACCAACGTCAATACCAGAATTGATTCAAGCGTCAGTACGTGAGTTTCAACCAAGTTATTCTTTTTTTGTGAATCCAGTGTTATCATCAGGGCACACTCAAACTGCTTATACAGCGTTAAACAAATTTGAGAATCAACATAAAGTACATTATAAACGTGAAATCATCACCATTGAAAACAAACCATACACTTTACCTAATGGGGAGAAGTTATATTACGACCAATGGAAAGGTGAAAGTACTGTAGCTTTGGATTACGCTCTGTCTGAAAAGTCTGATCCAGAGCACGAAAAATTCAAACCTGAATCTCAAACTAGAGATCTCCCTCCACGTACCGAGTACAAGAATCCTGCGGAAGACCTTATTCTAAACGATGACAAACCATTATTGATTGTATTACACGGATTATCTGGTGGCTCTTATGAAGCGTATCTACGTGCAGTCGTAGATAAGATCATTACTCCAGAATTTGGATTTGACGCTATGGTGATAAATTCACGTGGTTGTGCGAACCATACAATTACATCGCCACAATTATATAACGGGTTATGGACTAATGATTTGAGGTACGTCATGAATGAAATAGTTAGTAAAAGATGGCCAACTAAAAGAGTCTATCTTATGGGATTCTCTTTGGGTGGTGCTATCTTGGCTAACTATTTGGGTCAAGAAGGTGAACACGTCAGTAAACAGATTAAAGCAGCCGTACCTATTGGATGTCCATGGGATTTTGTAGAAGGTAGTTTTCATTTGCGTGAATCGATTATCGGGCATTATATCTACTCACCTACGATGGCCAACAATTTATTGAAGTTATTAAACAGTCATCATATTTTATTAGCAAATGAGTTGGTTAAACAGTACAAAGAAGATCCAGACAAGTATGAAATTAAGTTTTTAAAGCAATTTGATCATGAATTTACTGCAAAATTATTTGGGTTAAACTCAGCTGATGAGTATTATAGATTAGCAAGTCCAATACAAAGGCTATTAAAAGTTAGAGTCCCTACTATAATTTTAAGTTCCTTGGATGACCCTGTAGTCGGTTCAAAGTCATTACCTAATTCTGAAGTCGAATTAAACCCTTATGTTAACTTGATTACTACTAGTGTTGGTGGTCACTTGGGCTGGTTTGATATCACTGGGAAACGCTGGTATGTTGAACCTGTTTGTAAACTTTTGACTGAATTAAACAAATATGATGTGGATAAACTGAGTGAAGTGGATATGCCAGTTAATACAAATGCTAGTTGGCAACATGATAGATTGGTTAATGGAATGCTACCACAAGAATAAACAAAAAATTATATATATATATATATATATATATATATATATATATATATGTTTTGAATGTTACATTGCGGATAAATTATAAAAACATTTCGCAACCTATTTTACCCATGTGGAAAAATTTTTTATTTTTCTTTTTATTTTTATTTTTTTATTTTTTATTTTTTCCAGTAAATAAACTTCTCCCCTCCTTTTCGTGGTTAAAAAATGACAAAAGGTCCAACACCAAGGTTAATTTTTGTCCGTCATGGACAAACAGAATGGTCCAAAAGCGGTCAATATACATCAGTCACTGACCTTGATTTGACTGATTTTGGAGTAAAACAAATGAAAAGCACCGGTAAGAATTTAATTGGATCAAGTAACAGACATATGATCAAGCCTGAACATTTGACTAATATTTTTGTATCTCCTAGAAAACGAGCACAACGTACTTCCCAATTGTTATTGGAGAGTGTAGATCTGTCCATTAGTGCCAAGATCCCAATAGAGATCGATGAAGATGTTAGAGAATGGGAATATGGGGAATATGAAGGATTGAAAACTGATGAGATAATTGAATTGAGACAGAAAAATGGGTTAGATAAAGATTCAGAATGGACCATTTGGAGTAAAGGTTGTGAAGGTGGTGAGCAACATTTTGAAGTGGCTGCTAGATTGGATAGATTTATTGGAAAAATTCAAAAATTACATTCCGAAGCAATAGCTCAAGGTAAGGCGTCAGATATTATTGTTGTTGCTCATGGTCATATTTTAAGATGCCTTGTAGCTAGATGGGTAAAGCGTGATTTAAGTACCAATCCCCAATTAATTTTGGATGCTGGTGGTGTAGGTGTGTTGAGTTATCAACATCATAATATTAATGAGCCAGCTATTTATTTAGCAGGTGCTTTCACTGTTCCACTTGATGAAGAAGGTGCCGATATTTAGAGTTATATATATATATATATATATAATTATAGAATAGAATTCTACATATTACGTGCATGTAAATCTGCGTTTTTAAGTGACATCAAAATTCTATCCCAAAATCTCTTATTTCCAAATTTTTCCCCAATATAGATTCCACTAGATTCGTTCCCATCTCCTGTAACTACACATTCTCCAGACCGGTCTCCATCGATAACCACATCGACTTTCTGTTTTGAGCATACATATTCATAGTTCTCAAACGAATCAATAAATGGTAACAAGCTGTACACAGCTAGTGGATCATGTATTGGAGGACCTTCTGTAAACCCTCTTGTTTCATAAACCAGATAATAACATAGTAATATCACATAAAATACATTTCTAATATATGAATTTCTTTTCTCATCATTTTCATCATAAATCTGTTCCCTGGTTTTCTTTGTAGCAACAACAGTATGGGTAAAGTTCAAAGGTGATAAAATAATCTTATTATTCAACGCATTAAGCACCATTCTAGCAGCATGGGGATCGGTATGAAAATTAAACTCCGCATATGGAGTCACATTTCCAAACCCAAAACTTCCACCCATTATAGAAACCCATTTCAATTTAGACAAAACTTCAGGATATTTTGTAATTAATTGAGCAATATTAGTTAATGATCCAGTACATACCAAATTGATATTTCCTGCGTGTAAATCGATTGCATATTTCATTGCCTCGAGGTAGCTCATATCAGAACTTAATATATTTATAGTTGGTTCAGGAAACTCTATCCCTGCAAGACCGTTTTTTCCATGAACATCAAAGGCAAATTTAGATGGTACGACAAGTGGGACCGCTGAGCCTTTGTAAACTTTGACTTTATTGTATACATGTAACAAATCTAATAATCCAAGCGTATTGTGTGTGGTCATGTCAATAGGAGCATTGCCATGGACAGTTGAAATTCCTAAAAGATTAAATCTTTGGTCAAATAATGCAAGTAATATAGCAAATGCATCATCATTACCAGGATCACAGTCAAGCCAAATTGGTATAGGTTGTTTTGTCATAGTTGTGAAGCTAAGAAGAAGAAGAAAAAAAAAACAAAAAATAAAGAATAGGTGTATTACAAAATTTTAAATTATGTCAAAAACTCAATTAAATGTTATTAAAAATTATCGTAGAAAAGAGTTTGAATAAAAGTTGAATCAAGAGTAATAATTAAATTAGTTTATAAATAATAAAAAAAAAAATTACTTGCATTATATATATGTGTGGGGGTGGGAACTGGGGTATTCGTCAGTGAGTGGATCAAAAATGGAGTTCGTCATTCAAGTAAATGGAATTTTTTTATACCCGAAAAAACCTCAACTCTCGGTGGTAGTTTCCAATCAGAGCTGCTAACTCCAAGAGTAACTATGCAACAAAAGAAGTCACCGAAAAACGCGTGACTATACACTCACATAAAATAGGAATAATTTAAATACTATTACAATAATCTGTTTACGCTACGGGAATTCCTGTAGATATAATATTATCTGTAGTCAAACGTGGAACTACAGACTTGTTTTTTATTTTGTATTCTGAGAATTCTTCAATTTTTTCATTCAATATCCCTTCATCAGAGTTGGCAGTAACAGGAACAGTGTCGGTATTATCAGTAGCGATTCTGGTTTCTTGGTGAGTAGGTTGTGGACTCAATTGTTTTAATTTGTTCGTAATCAAATACCCAACCGAGCCTATAACATCTTCTGCCCATACTATATCAAGATGATTGTAAGTTGGAATCTGTGAAACCTCCAAATTTCCACCTTCAACATAACCAGGCTCATATTTTCTCATATGAGCAATGATCTTTTCTCCATCAACCAAATAATCCTCATCACCTACAAACACAACCATTGGTACTTTAACATCATTAAACCATGTAGCGTCAAATTGGAAATAACTTTTGGTATCGTCAACAACATTCTGTGTGAAATGGTCGTCATTTTTGTAGGCCAGTTTTGGTTGTAACATAGTATTAAAACCACAAGGTGAAAAATGTGCCAAATAATATTTCATCAATTCCACGGATGCATAACTCATATTAAATATGAAACAAAAATGCCAGACCTTTTTATTTGGACCCCAATTTCTAGCTGTCCATCCAAACAAGTATTTAAACATGTAGTACGACAATTTTCCAAACAATGCTGACTTTGCAATGTAGTGTCTTACAAGACATAAATTACGTAAAAAGCCACAACACCCAAACAATATTAGCCAAGTGAACGCACTACGACGACTGACAAACTTGATAAACTCACGTGTGTAAAATAGTTTACCTGGATAAATCGCGGGTGCTAATGGACAAAAAAGTTCAATTTTCTCATGTAAATGCTTAAAAGATGGATTTTTCAACATTAAAAAACTTTGTAGTCCACCTTGCAGGTGCCCAACTAATACTAATTTTTCAAAGTTTTTCTTGTTTGCCAAAACTGTTGTTATTAAGGCAGGTAAATCATAATATCCCAATTCTTGAACACTCCAATTCCAATACTTTTCATTATTATACAAATTTCCACTCAAGTGTTCATGTTCCGGGATAAACCAAGAACGATTGTTCCCTAACCATACATCATATCCTTGTTCATGGAAATAATATGCCAACGAGTTCTTACCACTTACAATCCAAGTTCCACTACATGATAACAACCCATGTTGTAATAAAAAGGGTTTACGCATTTGTCTTTGTTCTTCCAGTTCCTTTGGATCTATGATACGATGTAATGTCAAGATAAAGCCATCTACCGTGGTTACTTTAAACTCTTCTAAATCTAGGCCCAATTGTTGAACATAGTATTGTAAGTCTTGTGATGCTGTCATTTTGGATATATCCGGGTAGGCCTCGCGAGGAACGTATCCATGACTTCGTTGTTCCATATCCAGTTGAATACATTTTTCCTTCCCGGTAATTACATCTTTCCAATGATTGAAAACGGCTCCAGTACATAAAAATGTTGTATATATAACAGAACCCAATCCACTAATTAACATTATTAGATGCTTAACAAATGCATTGTGGAAATGCGTTTCTGGCGGGTCCACAACAGGCCCCTGTACTTTATATTCGTGTTCTGTTTGAGTTTCTGGTTGTTGTTCACTCATAATTATGAATTTGCATTAAGTGAATAGGTAGATTAGCCGTATCTCTTTTTTTTTTTTTTTTTTAATATATATATTTTAATGTATATATTTTCGAAGATGTAGTACATCCGGAATTTCCACCTCGATTAGTTAATCATTTGTAACGAAAAAATAAAAATAAATAAATAAATATAGAACAAAAAATAAAAATGTTCCAAAATATAGTTTTGTGTGACAATTACAAATCGCTACCAATGCTACATATAAGGAATCGATCTAAGCTATTTTCTTTGAGACATTGGTGAATCCTACACCCTTGATAGATACAGTCATAAATTTATCATCACCTTCAATCTCTTCCACATCATCTTTGAAGTACGCTTCAATTCCAAACATTTCCTTTATATCTCTAAGTGAATAAATCAAACTTTCATCAATCTCATCTTTTTGAATCTTTAAACGACCAATATCTTCCTTCCCAATCGTCATGTATACAAGTGCAAGCAACAATTGGTATCTTCCAACAACACCACTTTTGGTTATTTCATCCAATAATTGATATGCTGTAAGTTCACCTATATCTTCTGGTAATCCACCAGCAGCACCAACATTTTCAGCAACAATTCTCCAACCTCTTTTCAGCTCCGCTACCAAAGTAATTCCGAATCCGGGAGACTTGCCTGAATTTTCTCCCCTCCAGACATCAGCGGTTATGTTAACTTCACATCCGGTTGGTTTCAAAACAGTTCTTGCTGAATCTATCATTCTATTTACAATCGAAGGCGAGACTCTAGTACAATAAGCGATTCCTCTGATAGCTGAAAATTTAGGGACTTCTAATGCATGGATAGTCAATGGTTGTGCAATCAAAGAGTTACATAATAAATGAACTTCACCTCCGCCTAATGGTGCTGATCCTCTTTTCAAAATATGCAAGGAAACTTCCCTAACTCCAAATTTTTCCATTATCGGCAACAAACCCCATTTAATTGCATCTACGCCGGTATCATTCCCTTGGGTATTGGTCAACCCTTTAAATATAATGCTAAACTTTTTCTTTGAATATGGTGCAATCATCAACATTGATTCAATAAAGTAGCCTACAGATTTGGTATTTGGACAAATATGTATAATTTCTCCACCTATTATAATACCTGGACGGTAAATTATGGTGGTACCAGTATACGAAATTTCAATATGAGATCCATTCGTGACTGATTCAAGCAATCTAAGAAATGAAACTTCGTAATCTTTTAAACCGGGATTCATGTCTTGGGATCTAATTTTGCTGATCTTTATTGGTTTCCCAGATAAAGTGGCTAATATTAACCTCAACCTGAAGTTCCTATGTCCTTCAAATGTGATTATTTTATTCGTTTTAACACTAGACATTGTGAGTATAGTTGTAGTTTGAAGAAAGTTTTGTAGATTTTTTTTTTTTTTATTTTTTTTGTTCAATTCTGCGATGCATCTCATCACATATCCCATAAAATGTGAACTATTCTGAACAGTGGTAAGTAAAAACACAGCACAAATATTAAATATATCCATTATATATACTTTGCCTTTAACGTTATACTTTTAAATAAGAATCCTTTATTCATAATCATATTTGGTAGTGCATGGTAGCTATTTTGTATATGCAGTCCTTTTTGGTTCTTTTTTTTTTTTGTTTTTTTTTATTTTTCTGTAGGTTCTCGTTCTTGCTAATTTGAAAAAACTTACAATTTCAACAAAAAACTTTACCTTTATATATCAATGGCAACTAGTCCTCAAGAGCAAATCAACTTAAAAAGAGTAGCTGAAAATGGAAATGATACAAATTCACCTAAAAAGAAAATAAAGGCAGAGAATCCAGATGAAATTATAGATACCGATTTTGATAGTTTACCTGTATCATTATTACAATCAGCAACAAACAATACAAACGCAAAGGAGTATGATCAAGACACATCAAAGTTAAATGATGCGATTGCAGCAGCAGGTGTTGATATACATCAAGAAGAAGAAATTCTTTTACAACAACAATTGAATAGAAAAGCAACAGATGGAGTGACAAGTAATTTAAAAAGTGTGATCAAATCTAGTAAATCCCCTCCGTTATTAAATAACTATCATTTAGCTGCATTTATGAATAAAATAGCTCAACAACATGGGATACATCAAAATTTTTTAATGGATGGTGAGATGTTGGAATTAGTTTCAGCAGCTTGTGAGGCATGGTTAAATAAAATAGCTTCAAAAACAATCATGTTATCCCGTCATAGACGGAGAGGCATACCCACCATAAACAAGAAAACTGGTAGTAGTTCAGTACCTAGGTCAGAAATCTCAAAGGAACTAAGAAGTTTAGCTTTAAAACAAAAGGAATTGGAAGAAAAAAGAGTAAGCAAAAGAGTACACTTGGGGTTAGAGAAAAGTGATTTATCAAATAATGACGAGGATGGAGATGGAAAAGCTGGTGCTGAAGAAACATTACACCGTGCAGCAAATGCAACAGCAGCTATGATGACCATGAATCCAGGTAGGAAAAAATATAGTTGGATGACATCAAGTGCAGGTACTGGACCGGGTTCGGATGCTGGTAAGTCTAATGGATCTTCATCGAAAGAAACTGGTAAACGACAAAGTCCTCTAATTTCCATTCGTGGTGATAATGGTCTTCGATTTAGAGAAATAAGGTCAGGAAACTCCATTGTTATGAAGGATCTATTAGGCGCAATTGAAGATGAAAAATTAGGCACAAGGAATGCTGTAATTAAAGGATATGCAAAATTAAAAGACTAGACAATGAAAATAGTTTATGTCAAACAAAAAAAATTTGTATTATTATGACAACTTGTAGAGGAATCGCGTTAGGGTATATATATATATATATGTAAAAAAAAAAAAAATCGCAAATCGAAATCAAAACAAACAATCAACTACAACTACTTATGGACTTTAATCTTTCTTCAGCATTCAACACTTTTGACGTTGATAATGAGTATGAGATAGAGTTTACAAATATTGATGAAAAAATAGATTCTATTACGAATGCCCTAGCAAATAATCCAGATTCATTAAACTATCAAGATGAGCTTTTTGAAGATTTGATTGAATTGACTCATGGTTTTAAAATATTACAACAAAAGAAACGTCATCAAATATCGTATCTTATATCATCATCATTTAACACAATCGGTCAATCTTATAACAGCATCATACAGAGTGGCGAATTTCTTGAGATTACAGATACTATCAAATCAACGCTAGAAAAGTATGGTTATTTGATGTTTGTACTTTTGAAATTTCTTGGAAAGGAAGACTTTTCTCAAATTAGTAATGCCAGATCTCAAAAATCAGTTCCTGCAGAAGTTCATGCAAGATGGAAATCTAATTGTTCAGAAGTGGAAAATGGGTTATCTGCAATTATTACTGTTCTCAATGTTGACCTTGGTAAAATATTTGTAACTACTCCAGAAAGAGATTCCTTTATTGAATTATTCTCAAGACCTATAGTGAACTTGATGGAAACTCCAGAAAGAATGAAATTGCTACCAATAAAACACTTGATTTTTGAATCATTATCAATTGCTGTTACAAAACACAATCACGGTACAAAATTACAACATTCCATTGTTCAATGTCTCAGTTATTATGCACATTTACCACCATATATGGCTAGTTTGTTGCATACAATTACTCAAAAATTTGATTATCCCATTTTAACAGAAGAAGTGTTGCGTGAGATTTCTCAAACTCGTTTTAATTCTAATGATACAAATGGACCAAAGGCAGTTTCTGAATTTTTAATCAAATTATCTGAATTGAGTCCGCGTTTAATATTGAAGCAAATGACTAGTATTGCACAATTGTTAGATAATAGTAATCAAACTTTGAGATGTTCAGTGGTTGAAACGTGTGGTAATATTGTTGTCGATATAATTAAGAGGACTGGAAGAGCTGATGATGAAGATGAGGATTCAGAGTATTATAAACATCAAAGCACCAAGTTATTAGATTTATTGGAAGAAAGGTTCTTGGATCAAAATCCATATGTTCGTACAAAAGCTTTTCAAGCATTGGCCAAAGTTGCAGATTTAAAACTGCAATTAACTGAAAGAAGACAAAAAATGATGATGTTAGCTGTGAGATCACTCGATGATAAAAGCACTTTGGTGAGAAGAAATGCAATCAAATTGATGTCCAAATTAATATTGAATCACCAATTTCAAAGACCTCATGGTACGCAATTGGGATTGACTGCCTGGGAAGTTAGGTTGAAAGAAGCGGAAGTTGAGTTAATGAAATATGTACCAGCAAAATCACAACTGGATGACCAAGAAGATGAGAACAAAGACATGGAAGTTGATGATCAAACATCACCAAATGATTCGGACTTAGAGCAGAACAAGAAAAGTGTATCATCGAGTGATTCTGAATTAGAGGAGAACCCATCTGTTCCCAAATCACAGCATGATAGCCAAATCGCTGCTGAAACTTCTATACTTCAAGAAACTCTACCTGATGCAACTGTACTAGCAAGAGCAAAACTTACTGCTAACTTCTACCAAGACGCTGTAGAGTTTATCAAATCAGTCCATCATGGAACAGATGTTATTTCAAGATTGCTATTTTCAAAAAATAGAAATGAAGCTATTGATGCGATGGATTTTCTTGTATTGGCAAATGCATATGATATTGAAAATGCACACGAAGGTATTAGAAAAATGCTCCATTTGGTTTGGATAAAAGGCTCATCAGATGAAGGTAAATCAGTTGCAACTCATTTAATAGATTGTTATCAATCATTGTTTTTGATAGCTCCAAATTCTATGAGTCGTTTTGAAAAAGCTACATATATAGCTAAAAATCTTATTAGTTTAACATCAGATGCATCAATGGCCGATCTAGCTTCGTTGGAAAAGTTGTTAGGCCTTATGTATAGGGCTATGATGATTAATTTTGAAGTTATTAACGTACTTTGGACTATTTATGGTCTTAAAGATGATACTGATAATGTCAAGAAACAAAAACGTGGTGCTATAATTGTATTAGGCATGCTTGCACTTGAGGATTACCAAATTTCCATCAAAGGTTTTGATGCTTTGTTGGCTGTTGGTTTAGGCCATGCAGGTAAAGATGATTTAATTCTTGCAAAATACACATGTATCGCCTTAAAAAGGGTTGTACCCAAGAATGTGCAATCATTAACCAATGTTGCAAAGATTCCAAGCGAAAATGAAGTTATAGATGAGATCAAGCACATTTTGGTCCTATACAACGATAATCCAGAGTGGTACTTGGTAACGGAAGAAGCAATTGATACTATATTTCAAATTTCGTCTAAGCCTGATGAAATTTGTGCTGAAATAATCAAAGAAAAATCAATGGCTGTTTTTCGTGATGGCATGCCTATAGATGAAAAGCAAGAAACTGCGTTATCTCAATTATTATTTATTGTTGGACATGTCGCAATCAAAACTATTGTCCACCTTGAGAAACTAGAAGCATTGTTTAAAAAGAAGAAGCATGCCGCGGAAGCTAACAAGGACTCTAATGATGAAAATGGAGAAGATGGTGATGAAGCAGAAAATGAATTAGAAATGATTGGTGGTACCTCTGAAGATGATTTTACAGATGCTGTAGTTCATGTTAAGGAAAGGGAGTTACTTTTTGGAGAATCTTCATTATTGACAAGATTTGGGCCCTTGGTTAGAGAAATTTGCAGTCATCCAAAAGAGTTTACCGATATAACGTTACAAAGATCTGCTGTGTTATGTTTGGCTAAGTTAATGTGCGTCTCATCAATTTATTGTGAACACAACTTGCCACTTTTACTTAAGATAATGGAAAATTCCGATGATCCTATAACAAGATGTAATTGTATTTTAGGATTGGGTGACGCTGCTGTTTGTTTCAACAATATTGTTGATGAAAATACAGAGTGCATTTACAGTCGTCTTACAGACAAAAGTATAATGGTTCAAAAAACATGTTTAATGACTGTTACATTTTTAATTTTAGCTGGTCAAGTCAAAGTGAAAGGTCAATTATCATCAATGGCGAAATGTTTGGAAAATCCAGATCAAAACATAAGTGATATGTGTAGGCTTTTCTTTACTGAATTAGCTACCAAGGATAATGCAATTTACAATGGATTTATTGATATCTTTAGTGGATTATCCAATGATTCAACATTGACAAAAGATGAAATGAAGAGAATTATACGGTTTTTGGTTGGTTTTATTGATAAAGAAAAACATCAAAAGCAATTATCTGAAAAATTAATGGCTAGATTACCAAAATGTCAACTGGAAGAGCAATGGCAAGATGTAGCATTTGTGTTGAATACTATTCCATATAAAAATGAGAAAATTACAGCTACTTTAGAAGACGGGTATAAATTTGTTGCTTCTAAGGAATGAAGTATTTTACGCTTTTATTCATAGAGTAAATATTAGAATTAAATTTTAGATACACTAAAAAGGGGGGTTCCAAAATCAAAGGAAGCACCTCGGTAGTGTGTCGCAATAACTTTGTTTTTTTTTTTTTTTTTTTTTTTTTTTTTTTTTTGGTTTCATCCACTTAAAACTTCAAAACAAAATCCCCTCCTATTCAACGGCGTTTACGTTCAATTTCTGGCTATGATTTCCTTTATTCAAGATGGGATTAGTCATTTACTGACATTGGTGGGGCTAGATGAAGCTAGCTTGAAAATATTGATTTGTACTTTATTATCCTTCCCCTTTGGAATAATTTTCAAACGCTTACCAGATCATGATTACACATTAAAAAATTTATACAATGTTGGGGTATCATGTTTTTACGTTTTTGGTATTTGTAACTTACGTTCCGGAATAGTCACTTTATTGATTTCAGCTCTTGGATCTTACTTTATAACAAGATATGTCCGTACCAGTTCAATGCCATGGATCAATTTTTTATTCCTAATAAGTCATATGGCTTATAGTCATTTTCATTTACAATTTTTTGCCGAATACGATCCAAAAGTAATCGATATTACTGGTGCACAAATGATTTTGGTAATGAAATTATCTGCATTTGGTTGGAATATATATGATGCCCACCAACCTAAATCATCCTTAACTGAATTCAACAAACAGAGAATCATTAAACAGCACCCAAATATATTACCGTATATTGGATACGTTTTTTTTTACGCGTCATTATTAACTGGTCCAGCTTTCGATTATGCCGATTATGATAAATTCATTCACGGTACTTTGTTTGAGGATGTGCCTGATCTGAAAAGACCTGGTAAAAATAAGAGAACAATACCTCGCTCTGGTGTCCAAGCATTTAAAAAATTTGCATTTGGTGCATTCTGGGCGGCATTGTTATTACAAAGTGATAAATTTGTTACACTTGAATACATGTTTTCCCCGGAGTTTATGCAGAATCATTATTTGATTACCCGTATTTTATATATGTGGCTTTTGGGATTCTCGTTTAGATTAAAGTATTACACAATTTGGTTGATTGCTGAAGGTGCATGTATATTATGTGGAATTGGATACAATGGTGTTGATCCAGAGACAGGTGAATTTAAATGGAATAGAGTTCAAAATATAGATCCTTTGGCATTCGAAACTGGTCAAAATGTTCACGCTTGTTTAGAAGCATGGAATCAAAACACAAACAAATGGTTGAAAAACTATGTTTACTTGCGAGTAGCAAAACCAGGTAAAAAACCTGGTTTTAAAAGTACTGTGTTTACTTTTGCAACAAGTGCATTTTGGCATGGAACAAGACCTGGGTATTACTTGACGTTTGTGGTTGGTGCATTGTTACAAACTGTGGGTAAATTTTATAGAAGAAATTTTAGACCGATTTTCTTGGAAGCAGATGGTAAAACTGGAAGACCTTTTAAATTTATTTATGATTTTATTTGTTGGGTGAGTACACAGTTGGCATTTGGATTTTTTGTGCAACCATTTGTTATTTTGGATTTTAAAAAGTCATTACAATGTTGGTCGTTTGTATACTTTTGGTTGGTCTGGGTGATAGGAATTTCGTTTTTTGTTTTCAACGGACCTTTTGCTAAACCTGTAACTAAAGTTTTAAAGTCATTACAACCATCATACATAGCACAACAAAAAGCAAAAAACTCTGAAGAAAAGAAAAAATTAAACAATGAAGAATCAAATATTGTACATCAGACTGTTGATTCCAAATTGAACCAAGATTATGACGCTCCAACGTTAGGTTTACCGCCGTTTGATGCATTCAAGGACTTTGATCAAGATGAGTTTGATAATGAATTACAAGATTTAAACAGAGCGTGGAAGTCATTTAGAGGTCGTCGAGGATCTGTTAAAGATGATGATTTTGAAGGGTTAAAGGATGCTTATAACAACTTTACTACTGAAATTAATGAGATATTTAACCATAAGAAAAATGAAATTGCAAAAACTAAGGAACAACCAAAACTAGATTAAGTTACAAATTGAATTGCAAAATGTTCAAATGGTATGTAGAATGTGTTTCAAAGAGGAATGTTAGAATTTTTATGTAATAATACTTATATAATCCGCGAGGTATCAAACATATTCTATAAAGACGTGTTTTTATTTTATTTTTATTTTTTTTTTTTTTTTTTTGGTTTCTCTGTTTTCCATTTGCAAAACAAACCAAGCCGTACATAAAAAAGTCTTGATTTGTATGAGGAAAATAATTTGCCACTCTAAACAATACAATCATCAGCTATGCATAACCATTTTGAGCAACTATAAAATTTTGTCAACGCTTTTTTTTTTTTTTTCTTTTTTTTTTTCTTTCTGATTATCTAGAAAATCTACAATTATTAGTGATTGACGTGTTATCAATCGTTTTAAAGTATATAAATAACCATTTTTTTTATTTTTATTTTTCTCTTTTTCTTTTGCTTGCATTTTTACGTTCCCTCACACGTTACTGGCTCCTATTATGATATTTAGAACTTCCATTAGATCTACTTCTGCTATAAGCAGGTCTTTGATCAGATACAATTCAACCAAATCACCCACTGGGGTTGTGTTTATGAACATGGGTGGACCATCCAAAGTTGAAGAAACTCATGATTTTTTATACCGATTATTTGCTGATGGAGATTTGATCCCATTTGGACGTTTCCAAAACATTTTAGCAAAGTTTATTGCTAAACGACGTACCCCTAAGATTGAGGAACACTATAAAGAAATTGGAGGTGGTTCTCCAATTAGAAAATGGTCAGAATATCAATGTCAAAAAGTATGTGAAATTTTGGATAGAACTTCCCCAGAAACAGCACCTCATAAACCATACGTTGCTTTTAGATATGCTCACCCATTAACTGAAGAAACTTTGAATGAAATGAAGAAAGATGGCATTACTAAAGCTGTTGCATTTTCTCAATATCCACAATTTTCATATTCTACTTCTGGGTCCTCAATGAATGAATTGTATCGTCAATCTTTGATTCATGATCCAGAAAGAACTATTGAATGGACTTTCATTGATAGATGGCCACAGCAACCAGGTTTGGTAAAAGCTTTTGCAAACAATATTAAAGAGAAGTTAGCTGAGTTTGCTCCAGAAGAAAGAGATGATATTGTATTGTTATTCTCTGCCCATTCTTTACCTATGGAAATTGTCAACTTGGGAGATTCATACCCCGCAGAAGTTGCAGCTACTGTATACAAAATTATGGAAGAACTTAAATTTTCTAACCCATATCGTTTGGTTTGGCAATCTCAAGTTGGTCCAAAACCTTGGTTAGGTGGTCAAACTGCTAAAATTATTGATAAGCTTGAAAAGAGAGATGATATCAAAGGAATAATATTAGTTCCTGTAGCATTTACTTCCGACCATATTGAAACATTACACGAATTGGATATTGAGATCTTGGAAGACGCAACTAATCCAGATAAAATAAAACGTGCAGAATCAATGAATGGTAACGAATTATTTATCGAAGGGTTGGCAGATTTAGTTAAAGAGCATTTAGAAAGTGGTAAGACATATTCTAAACAATTAGAATTGGATTGTATATTAGGTGGTGATAGAGCACAAGGAACTTTTAAACATCCAAAAGAAATTTTTGGTAAAAAATAATTTTATATAGTTTAATCTGAATATTCGTCATCAGGATCAAATAAATCTAAATTAAGATCTGCAGGAGGTTTACTTTCCTCTTGCTTTTTAAGTGACTTTTCTTCAAACACAACCTGTGGTTTTTCTTCAGTCTCTTTTGCAGGAATTACATCTTCCATTTCGTCATCTGATTCTATTTTCTCTGATTTAAAATCCTCGGTAATACCCAATTCATTTCGTACAATCTCATCTGGATTCAACGATGCCTGCGCCAACATTCCACGTCGTAACGAATCTTCTGCTGGCCATATGTAGTTATTTGGATGTATTTGGAAGGGCGTGTTTGTAGCTGGTGCTTTAGTGAATTTTGCCAATTTAAATGCATATTTCAATATATCATCAACCTCAACACCTTCATTGACTTTAGTATCAGGCTTAGGTAATTTAGGTAATTTTTTCAATTCATTTCTGTAACTTACTAATTCCTTTAAGATTACTTTAGATTTGTTCTCCAACGATTTATTGTGTACTAAAAGTTTATCAACTTCATAACTATAGTTTCTGCGGTCATTCAAATCATCTATTTGTTGTTTCAAGATATCATTGCACGTTATAATTTGTTCTACCTTCTTCTGCAATTCATCGTCTTTAAATTGTGACACGGCATTTGACAATTCGTCGAGTAAGATTTGGTATTCATTAACTTTCTTAACCATTGGTAATTGTTCAAAATTATCTAGATCCTTTTGAGTATGCAATTTCAGTTTAACAGTAGTGGCATTGGTTGGTAAGTTCCTTTGGGGATTGAGAGAGGATGTCACGTAAGACGCATTTGGCGTTGCTGGATTTGATGAAGTATTTCCTAGTTGGTTCAATCTCGTAGATGAGTTGACACGTGATACGGGAGTTGATTTAAAAGGAGTATCTGCCTTTCTAAACGGTAGCATTGGGAGGTTGATGTATCAGAATGTGTTGAATGTTTTTTTTTCGGCATTTTATTTTTTTTTTTTTTTTTTCAGTCCCAAGTTGCCTCTTTATGTCAAAAAGACAAAATGTTTTCGAAGACTCAGATAGTTGTGATGATATAGAAGATATTGTTCCACAATCAAGGAAAAAGCAATTCAAAGTCCCCAGTGAAGAACCGAAAATTTCAAATCCTGTTAACCAGGAGGAAGATTACATGTCATACACACTTGAAGAGGAACCAACGATATCCAGTAATCTAAACATGCTGCTAATGCATACTCCTGAAAAATCAATTGGCCTTTCCATTATGGAGAAAATGGGATATAAAGTTGGGAGCTCATTAGGAAATTCAGGTGATGGTATCAAAGAACCTATTGGGGTAAGAATTAAACGCGGTAGACGTGGTGTTGGAGGTGAGTTCAACGCTCCTCGCTACCAACAACAGGATGTTGAAGATTTGAAATTAAGGTTGACGGACTCAAAGAAACAAAAAATAGAAGTCAAAGAATTGAAAAAGATTATGAAGTTTTGTTTTGAAATCAGTGGAGAATATGATGAATTCCTTGATAAAGAAGAGACTGTCGTCTACCCATTATGGCAGCCATACGTCAACGAATTGGTAATGAATAATAATCTAAAAAAATCACAACCTATTGAGTCAAAATCTAGATTAATTAGCCGCCAAGTCCCGTTTGAAGATCAAATTGAAGATAGAGAATTAGCGTTGCTGGAATTATTAGACTATTTACGTGAAACACATAACTATTGCTGGTATTGTGGGATACAATACAAAGATTTGGCAGATATGAATGATAACTGCCCAGGTAAATATCGTGACTTTCATATTAACTAATACAATGCGGAATTGAGTAAATTTTCTCTAATCTTCTTACGTCTCAAATGAATTTCATCTATTTGATGAGTTGTCCAGTTATCGCTACCATCTAGACGGTATGGTAGTTTCCGTATTTCTTCTTTGGTTAAAGTATCGAATCGTACATGTGGATAACTAGCATCAACATAAGTTGCGGGTGGTCGGTGAGATTTTTCATAATTCTCTTCTGTATTTGGTGCAAAGTTTATATCTTCATCAACAACTCTTATACAACTTCCCCATGATATGTGTAATTTGCAATCATTCAAAATACATCCATGTAAAATCATTAACGCAGTATCAGCAGCAGATCGTGAATAAAATTTAACATATCCCGTTTCAAAATTTTTCGAAAGTTGACAATATATCAAATCCCCAAACGATATAAAGTAGTTCTCAAGCTCGCTTTCAGTTACCTTCCCATTAAGACCTACTATTGTCAAACATGTGTTGTTTGGATCAGTATATTGGTTTAAAGGTGGTTGTTGTTGCGGTATGTGTATTCTATGATAATCTAGTTTGGTTACTGGTTGCATATTCTCAGTACTGGATCCAGCAGCTAATCCAACTCTAATTGATTTGGATCCAATAGGATATCCTTGCATTTCCTTTAATGCCTTGTGCATAATTTCTCCAGAACTGAACTTGACAAACCCAAACCCTTTGCTCTTTCTAGTAGCAGGATCAGTAATTACTTTAGCTTGTTTTATTTGGTTGCTGTATTTCAAATAAAACTTACTGTATAACAATTCATCAGTCACTTCCGGGGCCAAATCACCAATAAATATTGAATACTCATTTGAAGCTGGTGTTCGATCACCGGTCTGTTTCCCAGTAGAATTTAATTTAAAAATTCTATTCGAATCAGGTACTTTCTGGCCATTTCTTTGTAAAGCCAAGTCAGCGGATTCTTGGTCTTTAAAGGTGACAAAACAATAGTTTGCTTTCAGCGGGTTCAGTCTATCTTTTATTATTCTCACTTGTTGTGGTGGACCAACTAGCTTTGTCCATAAATAGTCAATAAATTCTTCTGTCCAATTAGGGTCTAAATCTCCCATCCACAATTGGTATTCAGTATGTCGTGGAGCTGAACTGTGTTGTTGATATAGATTTTGTCTAGATTTGTATGTGGAACCAGGTGATGATTGTGTTGGTCTATAGCTATTATGATAATTGTTGCCATATCTCCCTCTACTATTACTGCTACTACTACTACCTCCCCTACCACCACGAGAAGAGTATGGTTGATGCCCTCGAGGTTTGTACCCAGAATTTTGGTAAAACGGCATTGGTGTGTGTATTATGAGATTTTTTTTTTTTTTAGCTCAGTTACTTCTCTATAAAAAGAATCCAATTTTTTTTTATTCAATTTTATCCAAATATGTTCAAAACAGTTATCGATATTCATTCTGGCGTTTGTATCTACTTGAAGTAAATTTTTAATGAATGATTTTCCAGGTTGACTGACTTTAGAAAACTGCGTTTTTTCAAGATTCAACTTCCCCAGACGTGAAGCATTGAGTACCTTGTCATTCGACTCAGCATAAAATGGTGAAATGCCAGATAACAAAATATGAGTAATTACTCCAAGAGACCACATATCACATTTGAAGTCATAAGGTTGTATGGTGTATTTACCAGTCAGATCAGATTGAAACACTTCTGGGGCACTATATTCGATAGTTCCAACGCAAGTAGTGGCTCTTTTATGATGAAGCTGCTTTGAAATCCCGAAATCACACAAATATACTTTTGATCTTGGAATTGGTAACTCAAGAAGAACGTTATCAAGCTTAACATCGCGATGAATAATTTTCAAATGTTTGTGAAGGAACTGTAATGCTTTCATTAATTGATATACTATAAAGATGGCTTCTTTCTCTGGGACCGCTCTTAGGAATTCATCCTTCACTAGATATGAGAATAAGTCGCCGCCACAAATTAAATCTTGAAAGATGAAAATAGATGAGTTTCTGATTATGGTGTCGTGAATCATTATAATGTTAGGCTGTGTTTTCTGTTAGTATCTAGTCCACGGATACACTCCCTTGTGACATACATGTCTAATTTTACTCAATAAATCTGATTCATGTGTAACTACAATGCCTTGGAAATACGCCGAATGGTTACTTTGAATGATTTTTACAGCAAATAATCTTAGAGTTTTTGCCTTTTTTGCAACATAAACGGCACCAAATGAACCGCTTCCAACTAATTTATTGGTAATCTCCCAGTCCTCGATTGGTTGATTTAGTTCCAACAGAGAAATATTATCACTTCCAATACAATTGAACGTTATGAAAACTGCGGTTTTGATTTCAATGGTGTCATTGTTGTCTAAGATACAGGTAATCGCGTAACCCATTTCCAAGTCATTATATAGCATACCGTTTCTAGATTTGTCAAATATGTAGACTATAGGTGTTGAATTACTATCAAATTGAACAGACCATATCACAGCATGCGTCATGGAAACCGTAGGGTTGTTTATTTTTATAGTGGAAGTTTTTGATCTACCTATGGTGATTACTTGTTGGGTTTGTATTGGAAAAGTCACTTTGTTGTCAACAACGGTTGGCCGTGGGTGCTTTCTTGTATCATTCTGGTAATTATAATTTAAAGATACTGTTGTATTGTCAATTGGAACGAGTTGTAGTGTTCCAATGGTTGTCATATTGGTGGTTATGTAGGTGTAAATAAATTTTTTGTTTTTTTTTTTTTTTGCAACCCAATTGGCAACACTGGTGAAAATGTACTAACTAATGTTTTTTTTTTTACATAAGCCAAACCTAGTTGTGTAAATAATTTGTCAATAATAAATACTTTGTCTATACACATTCTGCCAATCCTGAGACTTTTTTGTCAAACTATTTGTGCAAAATTTTATAAAAAGAACAAAAAAGTGAGAAGCTCTCCAAAAAGACTGTTTGTCTAACAATCAACTCATTATATACTGTAGTTTTATAATCTCTCTATTACTGAGTTGCTATATTGGTGTTGCAAAACTTTTTGGTCGTGTAACATTTTCAAAGTTTACATAATCAATAAAGTAAATCTACAAAGAAAGAAAAAAAAAAAAAAAAAGAGAATAATCTCTACTAAAGAAATACCCTTTTCCATCAAATCACACAATGTTTTCAAGATCACTGAGAAACTATGGTAGAATAATTTTTAAAAGATTTCAACATACATCACATACATCTGCTACTGAAGCAGCTCCATTTGTTAACAAGTTTGGCTTCAATTTAAACCCACCACCAGTTCATGAATATTGGAATATTTATAATTCAAGTGTCGCTTTTGCATTTATTCCAGTTTTTCTTGCACTTGCTTATTTTGGTAAATATATCGGTCAATCAGTGGATACATATTCAACATTTTTAGGGTATGCTAACACTGAAGATTCTCCTGTAAACAAAATTCAATTCGGTGAACCGCAACTCCCAAGAGCTAGAGGTGATTAAATAGAAGGTGTGTTATTTAAAAGTACATGGAGAGAGATAAACAATTAATGGTGGGAGATTATCAGCATTGTTTTAAGTGGATACGCAGCATAGTATATTGAAAGTATTGATTTATATTACTTATAAAGTTTTTTCTTTTGTTTATAAGACAAATAGACACTATTCAAAAAATGTAGTTATTATTTGTAGGCAATATAACTCTCCCATGAAGTTGATTTACATCTTATCCTTTTATTGGTTCTTCAGTGTGATAATTGGCTAAAGTACACGACTGGGATAATTTTTTTCTCAGTAACTTCTATTGGTTGGTTTTTCTTTTTCTTTTTGTTTTTGAGAATGAAATTATTTTCGCAGAGAATAACCAACCGTCTTTACCAAAGTTATGATATCAAGAATTGGGGTTAGAGCACCATCCAAGGTGTTATCATCAAATGCCAAATTAATAATTAATAGAATACCAAGACGTACTTTTACAGATGAAGCACCACCTGTAAATGTGACAACCAAAACTACAATCTACGATCCATATGCTAATAAAACCATAAAATTGGCAGACCCAGAGCATCCAGAACTTGCAGACTACAAAAATCCTCCATATGTTTTAAAACAATATTTGGATCCATATGCTAAATATGACGATCCACAAAATAGAAGAAACAAGAATGATCCAATGCACACCGACGAAGATATGTTGGATTTATGGTCACCTGATTACTACGATTCTGTTTCCGACAGCACAGCTCTTAAGCACAACGTTGTGTTTTTTGGTTTATTATTTGGAATTGCTGGTGTAATTGCTTACTTCCAATTGAATCCAGAAAAACCAGCTATGATTAGATCCTACCCATATAACGGTTTGGCCGATGCATTAGGTGCCACTTCTGAAGAAACTGCTTCATTCTACCAAAACAGACCTGATAAAACTGCAGAGCAAGAATTAGGCATTTTGCCAGCTGATAATGACATTACCAATAACCAAAAATCTTACGAAAAGGAAAATGACAGTTTTATTAAATCTGGTACTGCTTAAGCGACGAGTCACATTTATTCCGTTTGTTTCAAGTATTTAGGTTAATTCCGTTTTTAGGCATTTTTTATTTTTACTGAAAAGTAGTAAATATTCAAGTTTACAATAGATTGTTTAAACCTGGGATTCGGTGCATACGCCATTTCCAGGAAGAGCGACCTTTGAAAAAAAAAAAAACAATACTAGAACTGAGTTTATTTTCTTTTCTATTTTTATTTTATTTTATTTTTTTTTTTTTTCAAACTTCTCTTTTCACTGTTTATTCAACAAAACAATTTTATAGCATCAAAATCAATCTCTGCATTCCAATTCATTATAAAATTTTGAATTATACCATTATATAGTCATGCCAGATAATGGAAAACTAAGGCGAACACTGGCAAGGTTGAGTCAAAATGGACCATCTTCTTCGATTCATAACAATGGGAAACGGTCTAGCCAATCTTTGCAATCAACGACAAAAAGGAGAAA
This sequence comes from Candida buenavistaensis, assembly GCA_030582575.1. Classification (NCBI taxonomy): domain Eukaryota; kingdom Fungi; phylum Ascomycota; class Pichiomycetes; order Serinales; family Debaryomycetaceae; genus Candida; species Candida buenavistaensis. The sequence continues at coordinate 125,757 of JAKTXM010000001.1, read as the reverse complement.
GACATCGGCTAAATCAAAAGAGGAAAAATTATCAGATATTATGGTAGATTTCAACTTGGCAGTGAATGAATTATATCAACTACAAGAATACAAATCGATTTTATCTTGGGATCCTGTGGAAAATTTCACTGCAAACGATCGTCCAATCATAGTCGAGCTTGAAAACTTTATTGAAGAAAACGATTATAAGCTAACTTGGGATAGAGATATTGAGAATGTTTCAGAAGTTAGAAATTTGCCTTTAAGATTTCAAAAAAAACGGTTGGCAGAAAATACTAAAAAGCTTGACGAAAAGTTCCCATTCAGAAAAGATGTACTTGAAATGAGTAAGATGAAAGAGGATGAACTAATTAATAAAACCAAAAAGGAAATAGTTGTATTGCAAGAGAAAACCATCAAATCCAAAACCAAATCGAGCGCTAATCCAAAACCTGCATCAGGAACATCCGATAGAAAGAATAACAAGCGATCACCATCTCCAATACCAATTGAATCAGATAGTGAAGAAGAAGATGCCGAAGAAGACGATGACGAAGAACTACAGGAATCTGAAGAAGTTGAAGAAAAAGAGAGTGAACTTTCGGATTCTGAATCCCGCTATCGGTTTAAAAGTGTCAAAAGTACCATCCCTCCACCCATTGTTACTCATCCGTCTCATATACCTCAATGGAGACCTGAAAATCAACTCAACACTAATATAATAACCAAAGAAGGAGTTGAAAGTGAAAGCAAGATAATTGAATTTAGTCCAACCCCGCTACGGATATTGCATACAAAAGATGAAACTGTTATTGCACCAGAATTGACTGTTAAACTTCGAAATTTTCTTGACAATGATTTTAAAACACCAATAATAGACGAATCTAACATGCCGGATTATAATTTCACAAAGGATGAATATGATACCATAATGTCACAACATGAAGAAATGTTAAGAAAAATACATCATAAAATCAATATTGAAAACAGCCTTGAATTGAACGGAGAGAAAATAGAACAACGTAAAGTAGTACTTCCACAATCGAACATAAAACTCACAGATCCATTTAGGAATACGTCATCATTAACTCCTAAACTACCTGGTACCAGTAATAACGCTACTCATCACGACCATTTGTTAGCTCAAGGAATAGCTTTTTCTAAAGTTCACCATCAAATGAGAAAACAACACCAATATAGAACAAGGAAAGTGGCAACTATGGTTGACCAACATTTTAAAAAGAAGAGAGGAGAAAAGGAAAGACTAGCAAAAGAAAGAGAACAAAATCTCAAGAAAATGAGTAGATTAACAATGCAAGCGGTGAAAAAGAGATGGAATCAAGCATATAAAGTATATCAAGTAATTCAGAATGAGAAGGAGGAGGAATTGAAACAAATTAAAGGTAGAAAACATTTAAGTGAAATGTTAGAACATTCAACGCAATTATTAGAAGCTCAATTAACATCCTCAAGAGAAGCAACTGCAGAGATTGAAAGCGGCATTTCGGATCCAGAAGTTGATGAAGAATCAGATAATTTCATGTCCACTGATGAAGATGAAGAAAAGATTAATGGAGACAAAACAAATGACGAGAATGATATGAATTTGTCAATTGGGGAATTAAGGGAAAAGTATGCAAATATGGAAGAATTTGTTGAGCCATTATCGAATTTAACATCCGAGAAGGAAGTAGATAGTGAAGATGAATCAGATGAAGAATCAGGCGGAGGCCTTGCCTCTTTATATGGCGCAGATGAAGTTTCCCAAAGCCCGATTCCAACTTTTGAATACAACGACGAAGAGAAAAAATTGATTGAAAATTTGAATCACGATAGCGACTCTCGAGCCAACTCACTTTTGGATTCTGATTCTATAAGTTCTATTTCAGACAGTGAATCGTCGGAAGAAAGTGATAGCGATGATGAGGATTCTACTCAACCGGCTCAAAATGGATCAAGCCTTGCAAGTTTATTTAATAATGTTGCTGATGCTTCTGATGATGAAGATGTTCAACAATCCGAGGAAAGCGTAAACGAAAGCGATGAAAATATGAGTTCCTCTGAAGATGATAGGCACTTGAATGGAAGTAGGAATGGAGCTAGAGATGGAGCTGTGTATGGAACAAAATTTTCAGACGACGAGGATGATAGTCATGTTGAAGTTATTAATGGTTCAAAAGTAAAAGATGTAACGTTGCCATCTCTTTTGAGAGGTACATTAAGACCATATCAAAAACAAGGACTTAATTGGTTGGCTAGTTTATATAACAACAATACCAACGGTATACTTGCCGATGAGATGGGTTTGGGTAAAACTATACAAACTATTTCATTATTGGCTTATTTAGCTTGTGAACATCACATATGGGGACCACATTTGATTGTTGTTCCCACTTCTGTTATGTTAAATTGGGAAATGGAATTCAAAAAATTTGCACCAGGTTTTAAGATATTGACGTATTATGGATCTCCTCAACAAAGAGCACAAAAAAGAAAAGGTTGGAATAAACCAGATGCATTTCACGTTTGTATTACATCTTATCAATTAGTTGTACAAGATCAACAATCTTTCAAAAGAAGAAGATGGAGATACATGATTTTGGACGAAGCTCATAATATCAAAAATTTTAGGTCAACTCGTTGGCGTGCATTATTAAATTTTAATACAGAAAACCGATTACTTTTAACAGGTACCCCCTTGCAAAACAACTTGATGGAGTTGTGGTCTTTACTTTACTTTCTTATGCCATCGTCAAAGGTAAGTCAAGCAATGCCAGAAGGGTTTGCGAATTTAGATGATTTTCAACAATGGTTTGGTAAGCCAGTGGATAAAATTTTGGAACAGACCACAACAGGTAATTCTGATTTGATTGACGAGAATGAAAAAGCTACACAAAAAATGGATGAAGAGACTAGAAACACTGTTGCTAGATTACATCAAGTTTTACGTCCTTATTTGTTGCGTAGATTGAAAAAGGATGTAGAAAAACAAATGCCTGGTAAATACGAGCATATTGTTTATTGTCGTTTGTCAAAAAGACAACGATTTTTATATGATGATTTTATGTCACGTGCAAAAACAAAAGAAACGTTAGCTTCTGGCAATTTCCTTTCAATTATTAATTGTTTAATGCAATTGAGAAAAGTTTGTAATCATCCTGATTTATTTGAAGTTCGACCAATTGTCACTTCATTTGCTATGCCTAGGTCAGTTCCATCGCACTATCGAATGACCAGTGATTTGATACAAGAACAGTTTCTTGAAAAGGACAAGATTGATTTAAAAACACTTAATTTAGATGTTACGGGAACTGAGGATATGAATTATTTTATTTGTCAATCAACAAATAAGTTAATGTCAATTAAACCATTGTTAGATCAAATTGATAAATTAGATGAATTACAGGACACTATTGATAACTCTGAACCATTGGATTATATTACTTACTATCAACGTCTTAAGTTTGAAGAGCAAGTAGAAGTCAAGGAAAAATTGAAACAAACTGTGTATTTGAATTCATTAAGGTGTGGAAGAAAACCAATCTACGGGGAATCTTTGCTAAAATTTCTTAAATTAAAACAACTTGATTTTAGTGAAAAACCTTATAATAAGTATTGTTTGAATTTAATTGATAGGGTTGCATTAATGAATGATACGATTGAAAAGTACTCTATTATAACTCCATCAGTGGTGGCATTAGACATGAAGGATCAATTGATTCCAATATCAACCAGGAGAAAAATTTTGAATGAAGTTGCAAAGGATAATATTTCTAATCCATTCCATAAAGCTCAAGTTAAATTGTCGATTGCATTTCCAGATAAGTCATTATTACAATACGATTGTGGTAAGTTACAGAGATTGGCCACTTTGTTACAGAGGTTAACTTCGGAAGGACATCGTGCATTGATATTTACTCAAATGACTAAAGTTTTAGATATTTTGGAACAATTTCTTAACATTCATGGATATAGATACATGAGGTTGGACGGTGCAACCAAAATTGAAGATCGTCAATTGTTGACAGAAAAGTTCAATCGTGACCCAAAGATTCCAGTTTTTATATTATCAACAAGATCAGGTGGGTTGGGTATTAACTTGACCGGTGCAGATACAGTTATTTTTTACGATTCTGATTGGAACCCAGCAATGGATAAACAATGTCAAGACCGTTGTCATAGAATTGGACAAGTAAGAGATGTTCATATTTATCGCTTTGTATCGGAGTACACTATTGAATCTAATATAATTAAAAAAGCTAATCAAAAGAGACAATTGGATAATGTTGTGATTCAAGAGGGAGAGTTCACCACCGATTATTTTGGTAAATTTTCAGTTCGTGATTTAGTTAGTGATACCAACATAGGTAGCGAAATCACAGATAGGACTATTGATTTCTCAGGGGATGCAAAAATGAGTACCGCTTTTGCACAAGCTGAAGATGAGGAAGATAGAGTTGCTGCAGGTGCTGCTTTGAAAGAAGTTGCTATAGATGATGAGGATTTTAATGAGGAAAATAAATCAGCAACCACTGGTGCTATTCCTATGCCTACACATGAAGATGAAACTGGATTTATTGATGTTGATTATGATGAAGGTGTTGGTCATATTGATGAGTATATGTTACGCTTTATATCAGATGGATATTTTTTTTAGTTCTTGTATTATATATATTTAAGAAATAATAACACAACGTTTTTTTTTGTTTTAGAAAGAAGAAAAAATTGAAAAAAAGAATCGTGCATGAAATTTCTGTTATCTAAAAAATCAAAATTCTTTTATTTCCATGCGTCAAGAAGCGGTACTATATTAACCACTATTACTAAGCGATTTTATGCGGTATAATAATTTCAATGATCATGGCCATTTAAGATAAACTCAAAACTGAAGTGGCTTGATTTTGATGTGATCTGAGAAGTAACTCTTGGCAAACAAGGAGTAGTGGGGAATGGTCGCAGTATTATATTAGAAGTGATTACTAATGTAAATCCTCAAACAGGTTAGTTCCTAAACACGTCTGGTATAGTAATAACTTTATCAACGCGTAATTAAGCAAAATTTATAGATACATATATATATAAATATATGAATGTGTTAAAAATTAAATGATTAGTTTCTTTTTTTTTTTTTTTTTTTTTTTTTGGC